>JABUQX010014434.1:20000-25364 GCA_015478945.1 Trachelipus rathkii
AATAACTTGAGTTACATTGAATAAAAGGAAAGGAATTAAAAATAGCTATCATAGTTTTATTTTCCTTTTTTCATGAAATATTTTATAGTTTATTTATTTATTCTGAGACTGTTAAAGACTTTGCAGTCCACTCGAGACCAGCCTGATCCTGATTTACGTGTAGCTCTGTGGAGTGTGTTCAGTGTCATTGTGGACGAAGATAATCATTGCAGAAATCTAATACCGGAACAGGACTCCTGTGAGTTGGTTTACAGTTAACATACCGAGTACCGACTATCATCTACTGGAGATTACGATTGTTTCGCTTAAATATGTAATTAACTAAATTAACGATTTTATAATATCTATTACTAAAAGTTAGTATTTGGGGTACATCACTACAGCTTTTCTTATGATAAGTCGTCTGGCATCCAGTTCGAACTTCTTAAATATTATTTCATTTTATTACTAAAATTTAATAGATTTTCTTAAGATCCAGACTTCCAGAGTCGTCCAAGCATCAGTTGTCTACCATCCAATTTAAATTAATTTCGTTGTTAGAATCAATATTTATTTTGTACTTAAATAAGAAATCATTTTGAAGATTCCTAGCTTCATTAATACTTAATAGTTATTTTTCATTTATAATACGAAAAAAAGTGATTTTTATGATTATTGTTTAATTTTCTAGTGAAACGCGATTTTCTTATTTAATTTATTCACTCGTCCACAAAAAGTCAAAAACACCTTCCCCAGTTCCCCAAGATCCAACATCAACGCTTTCTAGCACAATTTTAGTCTTCAACCTCTTGGAGTTGGAAACTTGAAAGTTGGAAGACCTGAAGAGTGAAGATCCTTTTCCATTTCTACCCCTTTTTTTTCTTTTTTTTTTTTTTTTTTTTTTTTTTTTTTTTTTTTTTTTACAGTTAACCACCACTCACGGGCCGAGCCCTTTTCAAGGAGGGGGCAGAAAATAAAACAAGAAAACCCCACCCAATCCCCCCCAGCCTAAGGCAAATCTCTCAGGTGAGCGCAGACGTGGGCTTTAAAGAGAAGAAGATTAAATATAGTTGGAAAAACAGAAGAAGGCAAGGAGTTCCACAGAACAGAAGTAGCTGGAAAGAAAGAGGCACCACAACGAACAAGTCTGGGGTTCTCAATACTCACGCAAAATTCATGCGAGAGCATGGCACTCCTTGTATTGCGAGGGCGACGCAATGGAGGTGGAATACGAGCGGCCAACTTCCCTGAGCATCTACCGTTGTAGTACCTATAGAAAAGAGATAGTGCGCCAACGTCACGACGCAGAGATAGAGGGTCAAGAGAGTTTGAAAGTAGGGGACAGTTTATTAGTCTCTTAGCTTTAGACTCAACCCTATCCAATAAAAGGGTGGAGCTACATTTCCCTTAAATGTGTAAACAATACTCCATACAAGGGCGAATAAGACCCTTATATAACTGGAACTAGCTGTGCAGAGGAAAAAAATTCCCGCAACCTGAATGGAGCTTCCCAGTTTCTTTGAAGGCCACCTTAGCAACATTAAAATATGAGGTTCCAAGACACTTTGTTGTTTATATTAAGCAAGAATGTTTATGTTATTCACAGGAAAAGTTAGAACCGTTGAGGGAAATAGAAAGTAGGAAGGTGTTTTTTAGAGGGGGAAGTAAAGAAGTTGTTTTTAAAGGGTTGAATTTTACAAGGTTGCGGTGACCCCACCAGTAATCCCATCAGTTGACAAGATGAAGATCGGAAAGCTGAAGACGAAGCAACTCTAGAAGCAAGAGGAGCAGATTTGAAGTGAGTAGAAGAGTGGAGGGTTGAGTCATCGGCAAGGTAGGCAGAGTTGGAGGTACAGCTAGGAGATCGTTGTTAAGAAAGAGTAGGAATAAGTTGGAGGTAGAACGGAACCTTACAGGAACACCACGGTGGCAAGAAAGGAGGGAAGAGGTCGCTCCCATCAACGAGTGCTGATATAGAACGATCGGAGAGAAAACTAGACAAGAGTAAGCAAAAGAAGGAGGAAACCCAAAGGAAGGGAGCTTAGAGAGCAGTGACGTGCCAAACCCGGTCAAAAGCTTTGGATATGTCAAGCGCCACACACAGGCTCCCCCTGGTCCCCTAAGGGGCAGAAGACCATAAATCAGATAGATAGGAAAGTATGTCACCAGTTGACCTCGACGACAGCCATACTGATGATGATCTGAAAGAGAAGGAATGAGACTCCAGATGATCCGGGAGATGAGAGTTAAGAAGAGTTTCAAAAGATTTTAGATAGAATACAAGTGAGAGCTATAGGGCGATAGTTAGAAGGATCAGGCGGCTACCTTTTTCGGGATCGGTTGGACATGTGCTTTTTTTCTACTCTGAGGAAAATGAGTTAACGCTACGGCATGAAGAGTGTAGAGGCAGGTCGTCAGCTCAGAAGCACCCTCCCTCAAAACACGGGGAGGAATACCATCCGCACCACTAGACTTCCTGATGTTTACAGATCTCAAGATCTCATATACGATCATGTGTAATCACAGGTAAAGACATGGAAACCTGAAGGAGGAGTAGGAGGAGGATGCAGAAATCGTCAGGGTAAATTAAATGAAAAAAGGGCCGAAGAGATTGGCGCTTTTCAGAAGGAGAGTTAACAACAGAACCGTCATAACGAATAAGGGAGGAAAGGCAGATTTACAAAAATTGGTGAAGTGTTTTGGCAAGGGGCCAGAAATTTTATCAGTAGGAGAACCACTTTCTTTTAGTGAAAGTGCGCTTAGCCTGTCGAATAGTATCCTTGCAACGATTCCGAGCAGAATGAAAATTAGTAAGAGTAATAGGAGAATGAGAGTTTTTCCATGCCCGATACGCAATGTCTCTCTCCTGAATGGCGCGAGAACAAGCTCCATCGAACCATGGATTTTGGGGAGAAAAAGATTTAGTTGAAGATGGAATGAACCTGCTCATCCCATCGGTGATTACGGCCCCCTACCTTTTCAGCAGACACCGAGGCATCCCCGGAGTCAAAGCAGGATTCAAGAGTAGTTAGCCAAAAAGCAACACAATGCCCCCAATTAGCCCGATTAAAGTGCCAGAAGTACATTTAGGGCATGGTGGAGCTGCTGGAGATAAATTGTTAATTAAGGCTACAAGTTTGTGGTCATGTTACCAATAGGAGAAATGGTGTATTTATATCGAGAAGGAGTAGTGGTGAAACATAAGTCAAGCGTATTCAAGAATTGGTTAGGACGATCTGGAATATGTGTAGGTTTCTTAATTAACTGTTCCAGATCGTTGAGAATACTGAATGTTTTGGCCTCCTCCCCGCCTGCATCAGTGTGAGAGGAGCCCAACCACCCAGTGTGGTGTACGTTGAAATCCCTAAATAGAGGATCTCAGCATTTGGATGGGAGAAAATGTAAGTCTCATGAAGAAGTATCATACTCAAAAAAATTTGAAAATCTGTTCCATTAGGAGTAGAAGAAACACAAGATAATGATAGTAGTAGGGAGAAAGATTTTTAGCCACAGAACATCGAAATTAGGAGATTCAAGATTCTCGAGACGTGTTACAGAAGTGTTTATGTTTATATAGGCACAGACACCACCATTTAGACGGAAATTATAGAAAAAGTTATAGTTAGAATATTAGTTTATTTGAAGAATCCCTGGCCAGCTGGGTCTCAGACAATAACAAAATGTTAGGTTGAGAGTTGAAAGGTGATATTCCACAGATTCGTGATTAGCACCTGGGCGCGAACGTTAACAAGTCAATAAAGCTGCCTGCGCCCACCCCATCTGCTTCGACCTGTGAACAGTTAAGCCCGCTCCTCGCACAAACAAACACTTACCTGGCTCTAATAGTTTAAAAATTTACACGTTTACTCAATCCACACACACACACACACACACACACACACACACAAACACACACACACACACACACACACAAGCGATCGTGTACTAACAGTATAACTAAAACTAATGTTAGAAAAAAAAAATAAAAGTATCCCAAGGTGATGGTAAACTTGGGATATTTAGTTAAAACCTAAAAATAAACTTTACGTTTTCCAATGTCAATTAAAAGAAACACAAAAACAAAAATTTTATAATATGTTAAATAATGTTTAAAAATTTGCACGTTTACTCAATCCACACACACACACACACACACACACACACACACACACACACACACACACACACACACACACACACACACACACACAAACACACACACAAGCGATCGTGTACTAACAGTATAACTAAAACTAATGTTAGAAAAAAAAAAAATAAATATATAAATAAAAAAAAAAAATAAACTTTACGTTATCCAATATTAATTAAAAGAAACAAAAACTAAAATCCTATAATATGTTAAATAATGTTTAAAAGAATATAAAAATCAAACTAAAACTTAGCTTAAGATTCCAGGATGGTAAAAGTTTCAATCACAAAAAGTAAACATTAAAATCACGTGGCAAACAATCAAAATAATTAAAACAAAAATGCCAAAATCGAAACAATGAAATTTAAATTAAAAAGTGAAGATCCTTTTTCCATTTCTACCACTTTTTCTTCTGTACATACGTCTGCTTCATATTTATAAATTAAAGCCTCTCTCTCTCTCTCTCTCTCTCTCTCTCTCTCTCTCTCTCTCTCTCTCTCTCTCTCTCTCTCTCTCTCTCTCTCTCTAGATATATATATATATATATATATATATATATATATATATATATATATATATATATATATATATATATATATATATAAACAGTGTGTATATATATATATATATATATATATATATATTCATATATATATATATATATATATATATATATAATATTATATATATTTATATATATATATATATATATATATATATATATATATATATATATATATATATATATATATATATATATATATATATATATATATATATATATATATATATATATATATATATATATATATATATAAATATATATAATAAAAAAAATAACTATATATATATATATATATATGGATAAATTTACTTAATTGCCACACGGAACGGGAGATAGGATAAATATTTTTATCTACACTACATATATATATATCCCATATATATATATACATATATATATATATATATATATATATATATATATATAAATAAATTTCTTTTATATATATATATATATATATATATATATATAGTTAGTTAGTTAGTTAGTTAGTTAGGTTAGTATTAAACCGTAATACTGTAAAATACCTAACAACTGCTCATTGTTTAAGAATGCAAATAAATCTGTTAACATCATTTCTGCCGTTGTAAAATAAAAAACATCGTACATCCCTAAAACTTTGTTATTTATTTTTTTTATTTTATGTTAGTTTTAATTTATTTTGTACTTT
>JABUQX010014435.1:0-21118 GCA_015478945.1 Trachelipus rathkii
AAGTTAGGTGTTTTTGGAGAAGGGAATTTGTAGAAGTTGGACAGGGTTCACACTAAAAATTTTTGATTTGATTTCCCTGACTTTCCCTGACTTTTCCCTGACCAAATTGCAAATTTTCCCTGACCAGCGGTTCGTTATTATTTGGTGTATAACAATATCAATAATTAATTATTATTGCAAGCCTATTTAACTCAGTTTATACTTAAATTATTGTAAATAATTTTACTTTTAGAAATTGTTATCATCATGGATGATTTAAAAAAATATTGTTTTTTTTTTGTAAAACTCCAGCCTTATACCTCAAACCCATAGCCCGTCCAAATCACTCTTTTTTATTTTTCCAAAATCACAAAAAGCAAACAGTTTTATTTAAATACAAAAAGAAAATAAAATTAAAAAGTTACATTAATACCTAGTGAATAGGGTCCACTGTAAAATCACAAAAGTTTCAATGGGGAGATTTAGAATTAACTTTTTTCTTCTCAAGCATTTGAATTTTGATTTTATAGCGTCTCTTCTGTTAAAGCCTTCAGTTTTAAACATTCTTTCTCTGCTCTTCAGTTTTAATTGATCTGTATGGATAATTTTTCTTTTTTCCAAACCTTTTTTTTCTCTTCTTTTTCTTTCTGTTTTTTGACTCTTTGAGATGTTGTTCATATCTCCTATGGGGCAGCTCTTACATTTGTCCAACATTTTTTTGAGTGATAGGAACTTTAAGGAATACTTTCATGGATCTTATAGCATTGTGCAACTGTTCTCTTTGAGAAATCAGACTATGTTCTTTCAGATTCTGCAACTAAAAATTGCTTAATTTACATAGAAAACCCTCCTTCCCACTGTGTCGCCATTTCACATGCGAAAATATAAGTCCTATTTAATAATTTGCCACAATTCCCCATAACATTGATCTCAGTGTGCTATAGAAAGAAAAAAAACTCATCAGATCCAATTAGAAAGACAATCCCATCCAAAAATATTTTGAATTTCAATTCAAGGGTATAAATGAGCTTCACTGCAAAGTAGAGTATAGTGCTTTTTCTTTCTCAGCAACAGAAACTGTGATTCAGTTATTGGTGTACAATGCCCTGCTTAGCAATAAAAATCAAATCTTTTGTTTCCCTTGTTCTGTGCTGATAGGAAAGATGAAAAATTATACTAGGATCCCAATGATGAGAGAGCCATTGGGAACAGGCTTGTACTTCAGAGGATAACTTTCTAAATATCTTTTCTGTCATTTTGATTTGCACAGTCTGAGGCATACAAGTTTGTCATGTAAATCTATTGCAAAAAGCTTAGTTGTTTGGTCTGTAGCGGCATTTTACTGGACTTTAGAAATCTTTCAATAATATTAAGTACGAGACATGTAAATCTGTGAACAAGAAATGAACCAAGTTCAGTTTGACGTCGACCACTGGTGCAATAAAAAGTTAGCCTTTTTATTGTTTTCGACTTGAAAGTCAATTTTATAAAAAAATTATAAAATACTTCAACATGCACAAAAATGCAAAAATCCCTAATCGTCAAAACCTTAAAAAAAAAAAAATACACTCTTTCAAAAGTATAATTCCCTAAAAGTCAAAGAATATAAACAATGATTTAAGTACTGATCGTTTCTCATTTACGCGAGTGACTAGCATAACATCTATTTATTCTCCTTCCATATACCTAATCACCTTCAATCGGAAGGCTGAACTTAGAACAACTTCTACGTACAGAATAGGAAGAATAGTAGGTAATAGTGAACTAAAAATAAAAGAAACAGGATAGAAGTAGTATTTATGGAATGTCATTCCTCGCCATCCTTTTCATTCACATTTATCAAATACATCTCTCATTCCACAATTTATCATTCCCCCAGTAAGAAACACAAAATATTACTCAAAAAAAATATGTTAACATGAGTCATGGATCATATCTTTCCATATGTTTGGAAATTTTAAAATTTTCCCATACTGATTTTTCCATGATTTTTTTGTGGAATTTTTCCCTGACTTTCAGCAATATTTTAAAAACGTTTCCCTGACTTTTCATGGACCAATTTTTTTTTCCCTGAATTTCCTGACTTTCCAGAAAGTGTGAACCCTGAAGTTGGGTTTTTAAAGAAATTGGAATTTCAAGGTTGAGATGACCCATCCAGAAATTCTATCCAGATCAGCGAGAATAGAATTGGAAAGATTTAAGACAAGAGGCAAATTCTAGAAGCAAACGAGGGAGCAGAATTGATATGGGTTGAATTAATGAAGGGTCCGACGTCAGCGGCAATAATGAGTGAAGAATGTATACGTTCAATTGAAAGACTAGCTAATGAAAAGCTGAGGAAAAAAAATGGGAATTAAACAGTGAACCCTGAGGAACCTACTATTGACAGAAAAGAAGTCGCCCCATCACAACAGCCGAACATTGCAGCGAATTTGAGAAAGGCAAAAGAGAAAGGAGGAAACCAAAGGAGGGGAGCTTTGGAAGAGTAAAGTAAAACCGCGTGCCAATATCTCCGGTCAAATTGCTTTGTAATATGTCAAGCGACCACACACGCAAGTCTCCCCGTAGTTCCTAAAGACGGAAAACCATAAATCGGTTAGATAGGAAAGCGTATCGCTAGTAAACCTCGATTGCCGAAAGATGGTCTAAGAAGTGAGAGTTTGAGAAGGGTTTCAAAAGATCTTAAGATAGAATACAAGTGAGAGCTATAGGGGCGAAAGTTAGAGTTATCAGAGGGGCTATCCTTTTTCGAGATTGATTAGGACATGTGCGAGCTTTCCAACACTGAGGGAAGTGCTAGTATTTGAAACTTAGAGAGTATAGTTGAACGAGGTGCGGCGATACAAAGTCAGTACATCTTTCTCAAAACTAGGGAGAAAGCCTCCTGGGCCACCCGCCTTGGATTCATCTGAAATTTCAGGGCCCTATGCACCTGATCAAATGTAATCACAGACAAGGCATAGGACACCTGAGAGGAGAGTAGGAAGAGGAATGCCAAGAATCGTCCGGGTTGAGTTAGGAGAAAATAGGAGGTCGAAGAGATTGGCCTTTTATACAGTTGGAGAATTAGAACAGAATCATCAGATCGAATAAGAGGAGGAAAGGCAGATTTTAAAAAGTTGTTAAAGATGTTTTTTTGGCAAGAGGCCAGAAAGATTTGTCAGAAGGAGAACCAAGGAGGTTAGCGCACTTTCCTTTGATGAAAGCCCTCCTTTGCTCGTGAAGAGTATCCCTGCAAACGAATTTCCTAGCTTGAATGAATTAGCGAAGTGACTAAGAGAAACCGAAGAATTTTCACACTCCCGATACTCACTGTCTCTAGCCTTAATGCCAGAGAACAAGCCGATCGATCATGGATTTATGAAGGAACGAGAAAGATTTAGTTTTGGAGGAGGAATGAACCTGCTCATCCATTTAGCGGGAACAAGCTCCCTCCTTATCTTTAAAAATATTTATACATCATCTTATTCCTTACTGAGGTAGCCAATTTGTTATCATCTACAAAACTTGGAAACCTTACATTTAAGCTTCCTGGTCTAAAATATTTTATACATATAATGAAAGGAACATTCACCTAAGAAATCGTTACGAACCCTAACATGTCTCCTTATTTTCATTATATAAATAACTTTTCATTTTCATTGATTAACTATTATTATTATTATTATTATTATTATTATAAAAACTTCCTATCAAAGTGCTTTATCCCCTTTTCATTGAGTAACACGAGAGACTACAGGAGATCGAACTTTAAAGCCAGTTATCCCAAACGCAGCGCCACCAATCGTGTTTCGCAGTCCGTTTTTATCTTGCCCCCCAGAGTGATTTACCTCAACTGCTAACTCGGAGGATTTGAAACCAACATTCCTCTCGCATGAGAGTCGCGAGTCAAGCTACTACACCACGAGGCGTTATTATTATTTATGTTTATTATTATTGTTATTATTATGTATTAATTTTTTTATTGTATCTTATATAATTATTTGATTATTAAAATTAAAAGACTTAAGGACCAAAATTTTGGTAAGTGGCTAAAATGATTGGTAAAACAGAAAGCGTGTATATATGTCTTAGTGTGTTAGGATCAAATTAGTATTATCATCAAAGAGTCCATCATTAACAGATCAAAGAGCACAAAGTGAAGAGACAGCATTAAATGAAATGAGAGCAGGATTAAGATTGATGATGCAGAGTGCAGACTGGAAGAAGAACTAAAAGAAGGAAAGATGAAAAACGGGACGTAACAGTACTTAGTGATATACAAGAAGATAGAAGAAAAGCACAATGGGAAGAGGAAGACGATGATGAAAGCGACATTTCTGTAAATGTGGCAGCAGCAGAAGAAGAAGAAGAAGAAGAAGAAGAAGAAGAAGAAGAAGAAGGAGATGACGATTAACACGAAAGAGATTTGTGTAGATTAAAGAAGGAAGAAAGATGGAAAATAATTGAAAAGGAAACAGGTCAAGAAAAGAGAGTAGAGATCATGAGTAGAGCAGGAAAAGTAAATAGTAAGAAATGGAATCAGTGTTACAACACAAAGAATTTGAATGATGGAACAATAAACTGGATAAACCTAAGAGATTTTGAAGACCATGAACAAATACCTGAGGAGGAAGAGATACTTTTGGTTGATGTATAGAGGTCATTAAGGCCAAGGAAAACGAGATACAGAATTGGAAAGATAATGAAGTAATGGATGAAGTGGAGGGTAAAGGAAGAAAAGGATTAAACACCAGATGGGTTATAACAGAAAAAGAAAAGAATGGAATAAAGTATTGTAAGGCTAGGTTAGTAGTTAGGGGTTTCGAGGAAAAAGGAAATGATGAAGGCAATGAAGCTCCAACATGTGCAGCTGAAGCACTTAAAATGACATTAGGAATCATAAAAAGGTACAACTGGGAATGTAAGTCTATAGATATTAAAGCAGCGTACTACAAGGAAACAAATTAGAAAGGGAAGTATTTGTAAAACCACTAAAGGAAGCAAATACGAATAAATTATGGAAATTACGAAAGGCTGTGTATGGTTTGAAGGATGCTGCGAGGGTATGGTATTATAGTTTGAAGGAAATTTTAGAGAATTTAGGGGGGGGGGTATGTTGTAAATTAGAACCTTCTTTGCCATTTATTTACCTTTGGAAGAACGGATGTTAGTTAGAGGAATATATGGTTGTTCATTTTGATGGACCATTTGTTTTATGGAGGGTTGTTGCGGTCATAAACATTTTCACTTTACTTGAGCTACAATTTATAAATAAATTTAAAAGAGAGATAGCCATTTGATGGGGAGTCAAGAGTTTCGTTCCTTTTCTATTTGGTCAAGATTTCATACTTTACACAGACCATCGACCATTAGTGTATCTTCATACAATGAAACTGGTAGACAGCAAGTTGGCCCGCGTCTTTGATGATTTAAGTGGAAAGGGTTTTAGATGAAAAAGAAAAAACAGAATATAGATCGGGGGTGGGACAATTAAATTGGTTGGGACAACAAACAAGACCTGAGATTTCTTTCCAAGTTAGTGTTTTGGGAAAAAGAATGAAGAATGGGACCACTGGGGATTTGAGAAAACTAATAAAAATTATGAAGAAAACAAAGACTGACGATAGACATCTTAGGGTGGGGAAACTGAAAGGGGATTTATTGGTAAAAGTGTTCGCGGACGCATCATTTAATGGATTGGGTACAGGAGAATCTCAAATAGGTCATATAGTTACGATAGAGGATGATTATGGACATAAAATACCAATCATATGGAAGTCGAAGGTTGCAAACAGAGTTGTAAGATCGCCTTTGGAGGCCGAAGCGATGGGATTGTGTGATGGAATGGAAATGGGAATATATGTTAAAAGATTATGGGAAGAATTAACTGGGGGAGTAAATACAAGACTGATTGGTTTTCAGACAGTAAGTCATTAGAAGGAGCTGTGAAATCGCATACAAACGTTCATAGAAGAAGATTAAGAGTAGATTTAGCTGTTATAAAAGAATTATTAAAAGAAGGAATAATTGATGATGTGTGTTAAATAAACGGTAAGGAGCAAATCGCAGATGGATTGACAAAAGAGAATGGGAATAAAAGGAGTCTATATGAATATTTGAAAGAGTGAAAGAGAAACATTAAAGGGATAAGAGGAGGGAAAGAGAGTGGTGTGAGAGTGATAACCGGGAAGTGGTTGTGCATTGTCATTGCAAGACAATGACAATGCATTCTCACTTGATGCGGTTGTTATGTGTTTCTTATATTTTCAGACTACCTAAACTAGTAATGCATATGGTATATAATAATTATTCATTTAAGCATATAATATAAAAGATTATCATTTAGTACAAAGAGAGACAAATAATATCAGTGAGTAAGATTCACTACAAAAGAATATAAGAACAGAGAAATAGAAGAAGAATAAAAGTGAATAGACAAAACAAAGAGAGAACAGTCGTCATAGAGTTAAAACCCAGAATTAAGAGTGGAAGAAATTTTCAGTGCCATAGGAAAGAATAATAACATAACAATTACATTCTGCATCTGTTCATACAACATCGTCATTGTTTCTACATTTCTAATACTTTCTTCTTATTTCTACTTTTCTACTTTATAACATCATCATCATCTTCATCACTCAATAAGTCAAGTCATTATATTGTTAAAAGTAAGAATCATATTTCATTAATTCATTGATAACTATCTAAACTAATAAAAATATATAATATTAAAATAATAATAATAAATAATAGTGTAAATAATAAATAATCATAAAAAACAACCAGCTATAGGCATTCAGTGTATATATATATATATATATATATATATATATATATATATATATATATATATATATGTTTTAAAAAGAAAAACATGTGCAAATCTATTATATATATATATAATATATATATATTATATATATATATATATATATATATATATATATATATATATATATATATATATATATATATATATCTACACGGTATATATTACTAGGTGGTTGAAAAACCATAATTTGCAAATTTATAAGGTGAACTGGTTATGGTTGTTCCTGCTTCCTCTATGCTATACTTTCAGTGGAGTGGGGTGGGGTGGGGTTGGGTGGGGGAAGAGTATTGCACGAATTGAATGGTGCTTACCTTCTACTTTATAAATTTTGGAACAACTATCATTGTATAAATAAAAAAATGCCTACTACCTTTTTTTTAAGGTCATCTTCTAATTTTTGCTTTCGCTCTTCTTCTAATTTGCGAAGGAGTTCTGAAGACATTATTACTTCCTGATCCTTGTAAGGGTCTTTGGTCATCATAGTAGGTCTTGTTGAACGTCTTGTAAAAGGGTCTTCCATTTTCAATCCTTTTCTTTCTTCACTTTCAGCCTAAGGATATTACGCAAAACTTATTTAACCTTGAAAATGAATGATTTAAAACTTCTTACTCTAAAAGATTACCAACCATAATGAAAAAATAAGGCTATTTGATGTGTAATATTTTCCCCATTAATTAAAGAATTGAAAAATAGTATGCTTAATATTTTATCACTAAAATAAATAAAATCATAATGAAATAGAAATTATCTGATAACTTACTAATATAGCTTTCTCTGCCTTTTCAACATTTTTTTTCCGGTTTCGTTCATTGATGTAAGAGATTGAAGCAATAGTGGAGGTTCGTCTCTTGTCAAGAGAAATAGCTTTTTCTTCCAATTCTGCAATCTGATTATTAATTCGTTCAACAGCTTCATCATCACCTTTCTGTATGTGACATTCCTGCTTCTTTTGATAAAAAGCAAGGTTTTGCCACTCTTCCACGCAAAATTTGTTCGGATTTCTATTCAATCTGGCTTTCTCCTTGCATTAATTTTTTCTATGTCGTCGTTACAAAACTGATAATAAAACAGATCTTGATAGTATCTTTCTGTTTTTTCTTAATTTGTTCTACAGTCGGCAATATAACATTGTGACATGAACAGGCTTCAACCCACTTTTGGAACTCTGTTTCAGCAAAACCTGTATTGCTGACAAACTCTAGTCGGAAAACTCTATCTTGATTACCATGCCTATATATATTATATATATTTATATATATATTATATACTATATATACAATAGAGAGAGAGTATATATAAAATATATAATATATATAATAATTATATATATTATATAATATATAAGTAATATAATATTAAGAATAAATAAATAAATAAATAAATAAATAAATAAATAAATAATAAATTATATGATATATATATATATATATATATATATAATCATATATAATATACATATATTATATATAGTATATATATAATAGTATATATATATATATATAATAATCTGTATATATATAATAATACTATATATATCACCCTTTCTTCCCTAGACGGGGAAGGTGTGCAACATGCACCAGAAACAGAAAAGTAGTAGAAGAATATGACGCCAGTTGAAAAGAAAGCCCATTCTTACCACCCCCTTTATACTGTCTAGTGGGAACTTGCAGCAGTCAGAAATTCACCCTAGAGCTTCAACGGGATGGCAACAGACCCTCACAATGGAAATGCTCGTCAATTGTGAGTGTAATCCTTTGGCCAAAGGTAGGCAGACAACCATAACCCCTACAAAGCCTCGTCATTCCTCCTATTATGCACCTTTCTTCTCGCCTCTGCCAAACTAGTGAGAACTTGTGGGTCATTCTCTGACAAATCACCACAGTTAAGGATAATTTTGCACCCTCATCTCTAGATTTTGATAAAAATTGTACATAGAGTTCTTTTGGTCATGACTCCAGAAAATCGAAATTTTAGATCTCCTACAAACCAACAGTCTTTTTCGGTTTTAAGGGGTTATACTTTCTTCAGGGGGGTGGCTCACCCAAAATTCAAAAACACATATCTCACCCCAATATAATAGTAAAATTGATAGTATTATATATCGTTGAAATCAGAAAGAGAAGACGAATTTAATGGTAGCTTTGTTTTAAAAAAAAATAATTTCCACTAAAAATTTTTTACACAATTAAAGTTTTATCCCCCACCACTAATCATACAAAAAAGCCAAATTTTTTTTTTTTTTTTTTTGAAACATAATTATCATCAAAAAAACAAAAAACAAAAAAAAACAAGGGTATCAATCATTTATTATGTAAAACAATTCTTTTAATAAGGTGGGTATGTATAAATTGCATTAGAATTTTCTTAACTGATTAAAAAGTAAAAATTCTAAAAATTTAATAATATAATCACATTTATTAAATATTTTTTCTCTATGCCAAAAGTTTAATGCCAAGAGAGTATGTTAGGCACAAATCAAACTATTTACAAGAATACTTAACAATATTATAAATGATTTTTTTTTTTTTTTTTTACAGAGATAAACAAACACCATCACTCACCGGCCAGCCCTAACAGGAAGGAGGTGTATCACATTAACGACAAGCAGCGACGACAAGCCAAGACCCCAAGGAGAGAATAGCTCTTCACATTCTTCCACCTGATCCATTCGACCTGGGACCCTCGCCTTTGTTGGGCGAGTGTCTAACACTGAGGCTATCGGGCGGCTTTTTTTATTAAAAAATGATTACAATTTTTAAAAAAATAAAAATATAATCGAGACAGATATTTTGTATAACATAACCTAAAAACAAATACACATACACAACATTTTTAAGGAAATTATAACACTACATGTATTGTTGATCACTACCACTATCATTACTATCATTATCACTACTATCCTTATCACTGCACTATGTTTTAATATTAATATTTAATGCTCTACCAACTATACTATATTATTTACCACTATTCACGATATTAAAAATTTTCATTAACTAGTATTACATTGTAATTATTATTATATAAAAATACCTATATATTAATATTAATTTAACACTAATTAATATCATATTAAAACTTATCATTAACATTATTATATTTATCATTATCTACCAAAATCACTGTTATTACTATTAGTATGATTAAAACGATAAATAACCCACTCATTTCGCCGGAAAGATAAATGTGATAAAAGGGGTTCCAGCCCCTTGCTACCGAGTGGATAAGAAATTGAAAATTTTACTTCTATGTACTCGATGATGACTTGGAAGCGCGCTGTTCCCTTCTGGAAATTATTTTTTTAAATTTCTTCCTTTAAATTTTAGAATTGTTTTCAATACGATAGTGTATTTCTATAAGGGAATGATTTTCAAAAAATTTGTTCTGCTCCTCCATGGCCAAGATTACAAATGAAATAAATGTTAAATAAGTTTAAAAATTTACAGCAAAACCGCAAAATCGTAATTTCTTTTTCCTTGAAAGTTCTAGTCGACCGATGAATGAATCAAATTGCGTTTCTTTCTCTCTCTGTTCTCTTAAAATATTCCAATAAAATCTTCAGTAGATTCCCAGATTCGACTTCATCTCTTCAATAAATCGCCTCTGACTATCATTCTTCTTTCCAAGCTCTCTCTCTCTTCTGGTCCCTCTGTATTTCGCCTCCCTCTGGTTTCCACTGAGTCCATACTCGGCGACGATCGAATCATATATCAATCATAGATACAAAAAAAATGAATTCATGAAAAGAAGTAATGAGGCATTCTATAAACAGGCTCTATTTTTTTCTGTCTTTATCCCAGATAGTGTATAAAAACCATATATAGTGAAGTTATGTGTTAGATTAAATTACCTGGTAACTAATAATAATAAATCAACACATGCCTTCAAGATCTTTCTTTGAAAATTGATATTGAATTCTATCAGTTCCTTCATTTAGTGAAGGTGTATCTAATATTTTTATAATATCTTTTGCCTCAACATTGCAAATATCTGAAATTAGGGGATAAGAGTAAAATTAATAATCTCCACTGGGATGTAATACAGTATTTAAAATCATCAAAATGTCCGATAATCATAGCTTAAATGCGAGCCCTAACTGGATGTAAAATTACTTTGAGAGTGTTTGCTATTTTATGACATAAATCACTATTGTCCATCTATATTTGGTTTTTCAAAAATGTTTATGCTCTCGTTTTGGAAACTCTGTAGAATTTTCGGTACTTTATGATTTCACCAACCACAATAAAAAAAGAATAGATGTAAAGTTGGTATTGCGTATTCTATTATGCAGCAAGAACTGCCTTTAAGGCTTTTTTTTCTATTTAAAATTCAATTTAATTATTTTAATTAGTTGATTCTGTTTTTTGAAAGTTTAAAAAGTTAAAAATATAAATTCAAACATGGAATTTTATATTCATTTAAATATAAAAGAATAATGTAATGAAATTATTTCCTAATATTCGTAATATCAGTGTTACTAGTAATATGTTCAAAATTGAAATTATGTATGAAAATAAATTAACACTATTGTTTGGCAAGTACGTTCAATGTTTGTGTATGAGCTCCTGTTTCTTTGTCAAAAATATTTTTTTTTTAAAAGAGCCATAATCCATATCTAAAATACTACAACAGCTACCAGGGAAAAGGAATACATTCTGGTAATGCTGAGGTAAATATATTCCGTGTTGTGAAATGTTAAACCAAAAAAAAAAAACCAAAAAAAAAAAAAAAAAAAAAAAAAAAAAAAAAAAATCTCTAAAAAATTACAATAGCTAAAGGGAAAAGAATACATGTTTGGAATCCTGTAAAATTTTAGATTTGAAAAATGTAAAAAAAAAAAATAATATAAAATAGAATATTGTTAATAATTATAGTAATATGAGTAGAAGGCTTATTTAGAGACCTTTTTATGGTTTCTCGTTAAAATATAAATAGACTTTCTATTAATTTTTTTTTTGTTTTTAACTAAGAATACCCAAGGGTATACCGCACCGATGGCAGGAGCGGGGTCTCTCGGCCTTTCCGGGAACTACGGGGTAGGACAAATTCCCACCCCTCCGGGGCAGGTCCTCCGGAACCCCGCTCTTTGGTATTTGGGTGTCGCGGGGGTTCCTCCGCCCCTCCCTAACGGGGTATGAAAACGTCCCCCCCTGTGTTCCCCGTCGGCTCGAGCCCCCTGAAATTTTTGTGTAAACTTTCAAATAATATATTATAATATACATGTCCCCGCCGGCTCGAGCTCCCCCTCCCAAAATTTTTTTTTTTGTTTTTTTTTTTTTTTTTTTAACATTTTCCGCACTAGAATTGGACCAGGTCCAACAATGTATTCCTTCCCTGTAGCTATTGTAGTTTTTGAGAATATGGATTGTGGCTCTTCTAGAGGGCTGGCCTTATAATATAATTATAGTTTAATTAATAATTATATATTATTACTATATTATTTTTAATACTTAATTTATATATTTTATATTACTATTATTATTAATTAATTATTATATTATATAACAATAATCGAACAAGCAGTAAAAAAATCTATAAAATGTATTAAAAAATTTAAAGTATATTTAATATAATTAATATGCGCTAAGCTCAAAAAACCTTAATATATGGTCTTTTCTTCGTGTACTAAACCTTTTCCTTTTCGCGAACCATAAGTGCTTGCGAGATTTAAACTATTTTCTTTCTGTTTTACAACAATATTATGATATTACTACCAACCTTACAAAATTAGTGGTTGGCGAAATCACAAAGAACCGAATTTTCTTTTCTTCACCCTGTTCTGTATTGGTTTCAAAAACTTTTATTTTTCCATTGTCCAAAGATAAAATCTTTTGAATCTTATGTGTTCCTACTATAGGAACTGCATTTCGGAATCTAGAAGCTAAAAACCTTTCATTCTTCTCACTTTCGTTCTTTCTTGTGTAAAAAAATTTCACTTCTTGAAAATTTCCTTCACAAAATTCAAGCAACTTTAGAGGGGTTATTATTTGCTCATGAAATGGGCGTTGAAGGACAGCTTTTGCAACTGTTCTTTTTACAACACCTCTAATACCATCACAAGGACTTTTACCATGTGAAGTGGCAAAGAAATGCCATTCACAGTCAACATTAAAACCATTCTTATGAAAGTAAATATTCAAAAAGTTAAACCTGTTTTTGTACTGTCCAGCACAACCATCACTAAAATAATTGATTTTATCTAAATTTGAAAGTAAAGATTTTATGTGGGGAATTAGAGTGTATAAAAATGTATAAACCATAGTTGTGCTGTGCTTAGTATCAGGTGATAAGAAGCAAAAGCTTTTAGAAATTACTTCTTGTTCATTCTTATAATACATCACAAAAGGGTGAACAGTACATTGAGAATTTTCCCAGTGAAACCCTTGAATTTCATCGTATTATAAATGAAAAGTTTTCAGCAAAATCTAAAAGTAAAATAACTTCATTATGTGCAATATTAATTTTTAGTTCTTTTAAAAATGTGATTGTGTTTTGGCTATGTAGTGGTGCCTAGTTAACAATTTTTTTAGTTAATGAATAAATATATTCATCTGATGATTCACATTTTTCTATCAGAGAACACCTGTCCACTGTAACCCATTGTTTGTAAATTATCTTCTCCATTTCTTTAAGGGAATGGATAGCAGGTGGTGCATTAAGGACGCTAATTATTACTACAAAAAAAGAAAGGGGGGCCTGAACAAAAAACCAGGGAGATAAAAGAGAAAAGTAACTATCTATTTTGCTTATCTAAATTTATCTACTTTCCCATGCAAAACATGCTAAAATACGATAGTAGTATTTACCCTCAACTGTTTTTACGCAATAAGATTTTATTACTGATAGAGTTTAAGAATCCTTCAAAAATTTACCTTTTCTAATCAATTTTAAGACATTAAGAATATAGAGACAGTAAGAAGCCACATGGGCCTATCGAGACTGTCCCAGTCAGCCCACTAACCAAACATGCTCATGCAAATCCACAAAAGCACCCTAGGGAAAGCAAAAATTGTTGTAACTACAAATCCACCCATATTTGGCTAGTCAAAACTAATGATATATATATATATAATATATATATATATATATATATAATATAATATATATATATATATATATTATATAATATATATTATTATATATACTATATGATATTATATATATATAATAATAATATTAAATATATATATATATAGAAATATAATATATAAATATATATATATATATATATATATATATATATATATATAAATATATATATATATATATATTATATATAATTAATATATAATATGATACCCCAAACCATTCACATGCATTAATAACTAGAGTTATGGTCACACATAATGCCATTAAAAATACCTATTATAACTAAAAACCCATCCAAAATTTGGCCTTCATCAATATATTTATATGATACCCCACCCATCCATAAGGAATCTAACCTTTCTTAAATGTGCATATCGAGTTCAAACTCAAAAGCCTCCTCTGGCAGAACTAATTTCCACACAATTTAACAACCAAACTGAATGGCCATGCTGTTCTTATATCAAGATGGCATGCTTTCTCTTAATTTTCTTATTATGTCCTGGTCACCTGTCTGTGTTCTACTATAAAAATTTATTTTGGTCTGCTGTATTACAAAGGATGTAAATTTCTTGTGGTACTTGATCATGTCCCTCTTGAGGAAATTGCCTTTCACAGAAACATTCCTGTAACTCCTTCGCCCTCCCTCATAGCTCTTACCTCAAACCCAGAAATCGTCTTTTGCTCTACGTTGCACTTCTCCAGCATATCTCATTAAGTCCCCTTTCTTTAAATAAAGGGGCCCAAACTTGTGCAACATACTCTATTACCTGCGTAACATTGCTATTATACAGTTTCCGTATTACTTCCTTGCTCTTGTAAACCACATTGCGATTTATTAATGCCTGCAGCATCTTATTAGCTTTTATTTCTAGCTCCAAACACTGATTAGCTACTTTAAATAACTGCTTATAATTCACACCTAAACAATGTTTCTTGGTCCAGTCAGTTGGACGTCAAGCCAATCCCCATGCATAATCGTATTAAATACTGTTATTGAGTAACCCTAGGTGAAGAACCTACCTTTTACTATTATAAATTCTATTTTGCCACTATCTGCCCACCCAAGAAGTTATTAAAATCATTTTGAATCTTAGATTAAATAAGAATACTATTACTTTATAATTTTTATATATATATATATATATATTATATATATATATATATATATATATATAATAATATTTATATATATTATATATATATAATATATAATATATATATATAATATTATTATATATCTTATATATATATTATATATAACTAAATATTATATATACTATATGATATATATTATATTATATATAATTATATATATATATATATATAATATTAAAAGTATTATATATTATAAATATTATATATATATAATATATATAATAGTATATATATATATATATATTATACACGATTTTTTATATATAATTTTAATTGGGACTTTGAAAATTTTCATATAACTTGGTCACAATTTTTATGTGAAACTTTCGAATGACGATCACAATGAGAATACAATTTACTATTATTATTTTCTATTTTTTATAGATAATAATTTTATATTTTTATAAATAAAAATATAAAATTATTTTTATTTTTGTTAAAACGTTATAGCACAATCTACTTTCTGTGTAAATTATAATTTATTACAAAACAGAATTTTTATGTGATGCTTAATGATTTTACTGAAATTTTTTTAACTCATTTGTGTGGTTTGAACGAAGACTAGCGGGACACTAAAGATTTCATTTGCATCTCTCAGTTAAATATATGTTTACAAGCATTGATAGGATTTTATAATTGATAATAATCAATATACTGATTAGTTTTTGATATAAAGATAAAGAAATATAATAAGTGATATTTTTATTTTTTTCATTTAAAGTTAAATGTTTACATTACATGTATGTTGACTAAAAGGTGGGGTGAAATAGATTACTTTTTAGTTTTTTCAGTGACATTTTTAAACCGTATTGCCACTGCTTGACTTATATTAATTTTCTTTCATAATTTAATTAATTTTATTAAGGTATATACATTATATCGAATATAATTATAATAATATTATATATAATATATATATTAATAATATATAATATTTTATATATATATATATATATATATAGCATTATAATATATAATATTAATAAATATAATATAATATATAATATATAATATTATATATATATATATAATAATAAATAATATATAAATATATTAATATATATATATATAATATATATATATATTTATATACTACTATATTATATATTAGTTTAATATATGTATTATAAATTATATCAATATTTATATATTGTACAATTATATTTATATTTTTATTAGATTGAAGCAATATTTCTATATATATATTAATTATATAATAATAGTATATATGATATATATATATATAAGTATATTATATGTATATCTATATATATAATATATATATATATATATATATTGTAAAATTCAATGGAATATTACTCAATTAAAATATAAACTAATGTTATAGTTAAGTAAGCATAACAATTCCCCAATATTTAGTCTCTATAATCATATTTCGTCATAACTCAATAACTTTAATAAGAATCTGATACCATAATAACATTACAAAATAAACGTTTAAAGATCTACTAAAAAAATTTTTAGGTTTTATGGCTCATATAAAAATTGGAACTCATTTCCTTTAAGATTTTCAGAGAGTCAAATATCGAAAGTCAAATCCCTAAAGTCCCTATTTGGGATGATCCCAAAACTCATCCCACTTGGATCCCGAAATGCCCCACCCGAACTCCCAAATCCCTTTTCTTAAATGTCATTTTAAATAATCTGGAAAAGAGGAAGAAAGAGAGAAAAGAAAGACAGTAGGAGAAAAGAGAGAAAGACAGTAGGAGAAAGAGAAGAAATCAGTAGATGGAGAAGTAGGTGGGAAAGTAGGAAAGAGTTTTTAAAAGAGCTCGTACCACTGGAAATATCATTAGTTTTGGAGAGAATGCTAGAGAACAAAACAAGCTATAAGCTTTAGAATATTTGTTGCAGCATATGAAGTTCGAATGACTGTTGAAATGTAAGTAGACAATCTCCACAATATAATATTATATATAGTATATATATATATTATATATATATAATATATATATATATATATATAATATAAATATATTATATAATATATATATTATATATATATATATAGAGGGATGGGTCCGGATAGTCCGGTCATACCTATGCCCGGTATCGCGGCCTATCGGCCAGTTTTTGACTATCGGCCAGATAACCGGATTAATTACTGTCCCAGTAGTTCTTCCTCGTTTAGGGACATATTTCAATAATTTGAAAAATTACATATATATATATATATGTAATATATATATTATATATAATATAGTATATATATATAAATATATTAGTATATATATATATAATATATATATATATATACTATGTATATTATATGTTTAGAATTTCGATGTTGGACTCGCAATGTTAAATTTATTTATCATCATTTAGGTTGACTGTCAGAGCACTTTATATCTGAAAATTTGGTGGTGGACTACGTTAATAAATTATGGTAAATATAAATATTGTATAAAATATATTATAAAAATATTAAAATATATGGTAAAAAATATGATATTTATTAATGAAATTAAGCTACTAAGACACATGTTAATTCAATTTTTACCAATTTTATTCTCACGCTTAAGTATTGTAATTACTAATAGTAATTACACGCTATTTTAAGCGTGTTTAAGCATTGTATTTTTACCATATATATACGCACATTGTCAGAAATTTAATAATAAAAAACAAAAACACGTAATTTATTCTCATGCGTTACGCTCGCCTTCAGTGGATAAATATTAAAATCAGAGTAAAATGTCAGGGGCACATAACTTGATAAAATGCATGTTGGAAGAATAAGTATACCATCTGCTATAAAGAAAAAAGTGGTGCTAACGACTACATGGTCAATTTTGATTTATAAGCTTTAGAGGACAATCAGAAAAATATTGCTTCGATACTGAGATCCTGTCGATTAATAGTAACACTCAATACCATATTATTAATAGAGATAATTTTACACTTCAAGAAGTTAAGAATACCTCTTCATATCACATGAGTCTTGAAGAAAGAAAAAAAAAAAAAAAAAAAAAAAACCTTTCGGTGTTGCCTAAATCCAACGTACAAAGAATGGCCCAACGTGTAAAAATTTTGTCGGACTTATAATTTTTGGCTTCCACTGAAACTATACAATTTTTTGGATCCCTCTAACTGCAGAATGATATACGGCATTCCGCTTAACTGCAATTCCACAAATGTTTCAAACCATTATCGCATTGTAGATTCCTCAATTATTTTGGTAAAGTCCGCATTGCGGAATTGCGGACTTAAATTGAGGAATGTCCACCCTATATATCTATTAAATATATATATAATATATATATATATATATATTATATATAATTATATATATATATATAATATATACTATATATATATATTATATGATAATATATATATAGTATATTATATTATTTTATATAGGTTAATATCCCAGATTAATGTCCCATGTATGTAAAAAAAATTATGATAGCTACGTAAAAACTTATACATTTTTGAAATCAGCGCACTTTGTAATGGAGGAAAAGAAAATAGAACGAGAAATAAAATAAAACAAGTGAGCTTTCTCATAAAGAGTAAATAAATCAAATAAAATGAAGAAGAAAATTAAAATAAAGAGATTCCCCAAAAGGATATAAAAATAATTCAGTAGAAAAATTGCGCGCGTTCCAAAGTCATGAGTACCCCAATATTTTCTTTTCAATGTTAGGGCGAACATACTAATGCGCATGACACACACCACACACATACATCAACACTATGAAAATTAAAATTTTTTGATGACCTGACCTTGACCACTAACCTAACTAAATGGCCAATTTTAATTTTTTTATTTTAAATTTACTTTAATTTTTATTTTTTAATTTTTTATTTTTGCCATTATTTTTTAAGTTCCCCTTAAAAGATTGAAAAGATATAAGGAAAACGTTTAATTTTTTATGGGTATCAGTTTAAAACTTAGTTTGAAAACGTACGATTATAATATTTTTTGGGACGTTATTTTAAAAATTATAATCTATTTAATTTTTTTTTTTTTTAGGTTCTTGCATTACAATGTACGCTAATTCAAAATATATATAAGTTTTTATATAGATATAGTGTTTTTTTTTTTTTTAGATACAGGGGGCACCTTATCTGGAGACGGCCCATGATCATATATATATAAATTAATATATATATATTATATATTATATAAATATTATATATATATATATATAATATATATACATAATAAAAAATCCCCGGTATAGATGCGGTCGGGCGGGTGACATGGGCCACTTTAGGTATAACTTCGCTCCCCACTTTCCCCAATTACATCGTTTTGGCATTTTTTTTTTCCTGAAAATCAAGGCCTATAGTAGGTCATTAAGTCACACAAAAAAAATAATAATGAATGTTATTTTATAGTTTTATTTAAAGGTTGTGGAATATTAAGATTAAATTTTTTTTATTTACAGATTTGGTCGGTTGAAATCAGACACATGTGGGGTGAATTGGGCCATCTTTTTAATTCCTTTTTATTTATAACTTAAATTTTGAATATCTTAATATATAATGAACAGCTAGAACTGTTGCTTTGAAGGAAATTTATTCACTAAAAGTTAATAAAATTTAAATAATGATGATTAATAAATAAGTAATAAAAAGGTGGTGGTGCAATTCACCCCATTCGTGGGGCAAATTTGACACGTTTGTGAGAACATTTTTTAAAAAAATTATTTTAATATTTTTATTTTAATATTTTCTTTATATTTACTAATTGCAAATTATATATAAATTAATTGTACGCAAAAAAATGTCAAATAATGAAAAACATACATGAAATAAGAATAACAATGGTGGCCCAATTCACCCCATCATCCATTTTTTTAATTGGGGGGATGAATCGGGCCAGTAGGCCCAGAGATTTAAGCCACTTACTGCAGCTGTTTGGAAACAAAAAATTAGATTTGCCCCTGTGTTAAAGCTAACATACCAACTTAGTACACTGAAACATCATTAAAATCTGTTCTATAACTTTTTTCAATTTAAAAAAAAAACAAAGTAAATAAAAAAAACGACATCCAATTTTCATCAAATGTGAAACTAAACAGTACATAAAGAACTAAATTTTATAGTTTTTTTTATAAAAATATAAAAACTCTCTATATATAAAGGGATAGATCTAACAAAGAACTTGTAGTACTACACGATGAAGCAAAATTATTTTTTTTAATTTAGTCAACCACCCGCTTACTGCTATATAACAACTGCTGGCCCCCCCCCGGATATCCAGTATCCGCTAATTCCTATCCGATATCCGGTTAATTTTCCAGCCGGATATCCGGTATCCCCCGGCTAATTCACTATCCGGCCCATCCTATATATATACTATATATTATAGTATTATATATAATTATTATATATTTATATAATATAATACTAATATATTTGATTTATATATAAATATATATTAATATATATAATATATATAATATTATATATATATAAAATAATAAATATATATTAGTTTATTTTTATGAAAGTGATTATCAAATTAAGTCTTCTCTTAAAAAGATAATATTCTTCAAGAAAGAATTATTTATGTATATATATTCTGTATATAAAATTATATGTTTATTGTTCTTTTAAAAAAATGAATTAAAAAGAAGGGAATAAATTACTTCGTGGATGCATCATTATGCACAACTGAAATAAGAATTCACCAATTTGCAAAGGTAAAGTTTGTAACAATAATATGTTATTAATTATAATTTTAATTATGTAATTAAAAATTATGATTGTTGATAAAATGTAAAATAATATAAAAATATATAATAATAATAATATAATAATAAATATAATAATAATGATAATATAAAATAATAATAATAATAATAAATAAAAATAATCATTTATATCTATATATTAAATTATTGTTATGATTAATTACATTTAAAATAATTATTATCATAAAATAATTTGTCACATAGAATTATTTTTATTTATATTTAAATTGGTTTAAATATAGATATTTAATATATTAATTGTAATATTAATGATGTGAATTGGTAAATTTTCAGTTGGTAAATATGTAATGCCATCTCTCTCAACACAATCATTAAACGGGTAGATGAG
>JABUQX010014436.1:0-25000 GCA_015478945.1 Trachelipus rathkii
GTATCTATATATATAATATAAGATACTTATACTTACCGTTCTTGTAGTTATTCGAAATATAATTATATAAAATAATATCTAATATATATCTTAGAGTATTTATATATATATCTGGTTAAAATTCTGAGTATAACTTATAATTACTATTAGAGTTAATTATTTATATATATATAATAATATAAAATTATATATATATAATAATATATTATTATTTCATATATAATATAATATTATCTACTTCATTATATATTATCTATATACTCAGTAATACAGGGTACGTAGATTTACATTATTCACCTATACAATATATTATAAACAGGCCATTTTGGAATAAAATATTATTAACTCCTGGAAATGGAAATACCAGATATTACTAGAATATTACCAGAAATACCAGATATTAGAAATACCAGAACGAGATACCAGAAAGACATAAGAAGGTTTGAGTTGTATGCTATCGATGGAAGACGCCATGGAAATGGAAATACCAGATATTACCAGAATATTAGATCCTATAAATTAATACTCAGAATATTACTAGAAATACCAGATATTAGATATACCAGAACGCGATACCAGAAAGACATAAGAAGGTTTGAGTTGTATGCTATCGATGGAAGACGCCCTGGAAATGGAAATACCGGATATTACCAGAATATTACCAGAAATACCAGATATTAGAAATCCAGTTCGTTTTTTTTTGTGAGCAATATGAATTTAAAAGATTTTTATGCGAAAATGTTTGTGAAAAGTCGTAAGAATACGGAGGAAAGTTTTTATTTTTAAATGTAGTACTAAAGTAACTAAACCATGGGCTCGAGGAAAGCATAATAATAATTGCGTTCAAAAGTTAACAATAAAAGGAGAGTAGATGTATTTAACAAACATTTCTTATCACATTTGTATGTCGAATTAAAAGGAAACCGACATACTAATAACCGGGCTATTGGCGTTATTATGTGAAGCTATAGCAAAGAGATATACAGCCCTGAGTCTAGAGCTTGATTATTTATTAAACTCTTAAATTTATTAATTCTTATTGACACAGTAAACACAACATATCTAAGTTAAACTGCTAAGGAGTTTATCTGGCATACGACGAGACCGATTTGCTAGGTTATTGGTTCAGTTTTTTCGGCAAACTGACAATCACTCTAGGTAGGTCTACGTTTGCGCGCGAACGACAATCCATCTAGGTAAAGGGTTCGTATACAATATGGCTGACGAACAACGTATCACTAGTAATCTGCGTACCAGATATGTCAGTACTGTACGGAGACTATTTAGAGTCTAGGATTAGAGAATCGTAGAAGTTAGTTGTGTTTTAGGAGCATTACACAAAACAATATCATTGTTATACTACCAATCATAATCACTATCAATAATATATATTGAATACACTAGTATGAGTCTAAAGAAGATTTTACTGCTCCATCAGCGGGATTATCGATAACTACTGGAACTTCAGACTGTAGTATGAGTATAACAAGTGAGACCGGTAGCAGCTCTAACCACTAGACCATTGCAATGCAATTCTTGTGCATGAATTTTTACATTTTACAATATCATCTAAAATTTAATAAACATAAATGAAAACTAAAATTATTGAATATAACTTATTTAATTCATAAGTAAACATTGAATTAATATTTGGAGGTAATAATATATACGATATATAATAACTAATAATAAGAAAGAGAATAATTTCAACTATATAATATAAATAATAACGAAAAAGTAATAATATATTAATTAATAATAATAATAATAATAATAATAATAATAATAATAATAATAATAATAATAATATTTTAAGTTTCAAATGCAAAACTAAATTGCAATTTTAAGTATTATTTAAATTAATTGCAATATTTTTTATCACAACTATAATAATAATAATAATAATAATAATATAAATGATAATAATATATGAATAATAATTAATTAAATAATAATATAATTAACATAATATATCAAAATAAACTTTGTAATATTGTAGTAATGATTTATAAAAAATATGTTATATAAATAATTAATTAAATATAAAATAATAAATATATTTAATATAAAATATAATATGATAGAATAATTAAAAAAATAAATGATGAATAATAAAAATAAAATTATTAATAAATTTTAATTTTTAATTTTTATTATTAAATGTATTTATATTATATTATAAAATATTTAATATATTCTTATTATTTAATTATTTTATTATTATTATTTTAATTATTATTATTATTATTATAATAAGAGATTTAATATCTTTATTGGAAGATTAAGTGAATTATAAGAACACATATGGAAAAAGCTGAAATGCTTCTATTTTTGCACCACTTTTTTTAAACTCAATAATTTAAAAAATTTATTCATATTAATATATCTTCTCCAATAATTTAAAACATTTATTTTTGTAATATTATAATTTATAAATATATATTATATATAACTATATATTAATATATATTATATATATATATATATTATATATATATATATATATATTATATATATATATATATATTATATATATATATATAATATATATATATATATATATTATATATATATATATATATATAATATATTAATATTAATATATATATATAATATATATATAATATATATATATATACTATTATATATATTTAATACTATTATGATTAATGCTTACACATATAGAATTGAACTAATAATATCCAAAGTTATAAGTATAAGTATTAGCTATTATCATTTAAACATAAAATCATTATAACATATAATAACTACATTTTAAAGATTTATTAATAGCTTTTAACTTCATTATTGATTCTAATATTCTCTGCTATATTACTACTATATACCTGAATATAGTCTATAAAATATATAAATAAGTATTAGGTTTATTTTTTATTTATAATATTTAATACTACAACTGTAAGGTCTACTATCTAAGATTGTTACCTCTAAATAGAATATATTATATATATTATTAATAAAATATATATTTTTATAATATATATATATTATATATATATATATAATATAATATATATATATATATATATTATAATATATATATATAATATATATTATAATATATATATATTTATATATATATAATATATATATATATATATATATAGTATATATAATAATATATATTATATATAGTATATTTCGATATATATATATATATATATAATATATAATATATCATATATATATATTATATATATATTATATATTATAATATATATATTAATATAATATATGATATATATATATTATAATATATATAAAATTTATATATTATATATATATTTATATTAATATATATATATATATACTGTATATATATTTATCCTTCCTACTTATACCTGCAATTTTATGCTACTATTATTCTTCTTATTATTTCATAAAATTAAACTGATACTAATAAGTGATCATTTATTATATCGTGTTAATATGACGAAATTAAACTACAAATATAAAATAAATTTAATATACGAATAATATATTATGAAAAGCCAAAACAAATGTAAAAAAATAATTACATCGAAAAAAATGAACTATTGACACCCTTTAATTTATATTCAGTATAAGACCTTAATCACTTTTGATTCTGTAATATATTGGGATTACACTACCTACACCTTACTTTTATAGGAACTAAATTGTGAGATGAGGTCTACAAATAGGGGTTCTTAATATCCCTAACGGTTATTAAATGACTCCCCAGTGCCTGGGGTCGCTGTATTATGTTCATCAGAAAAAAAAATTATAGTTCATTATATTTTAAATGGATCGTTTTCAACTATGTGATCAACCAATGATAATTTATCGATTAAACCGAGAGTAATAGTCATATTAATTTATTTTATTACATAATATGATATAATTACTATATTATTTTTTTTTCCCGAAAGTTTATAGACAAAATAATTAATAAACTTTAATATATTTATACATAAAGGCTACGGTATAGTTTATATATATAATATATATATATATATATATATCGATAATATCGGGATAATATACGTATATATACAATAATTTGGAGAAATAATCTGAGATAAGTTTCTGAGATAAGTTAAGTTTATACCATATATATATAATATATATATATAATTTATATATATATAATTAATAATATATAATATATATAATTAATAATATTAATTAATATTAAATATAATATATATAATATATAATATATATATATTATATAATAATATATTATTAATATATATATATCATACTATATATATAATTATAATATCATTATATATATACTTATATATACATATATAATTATATATACATATACTATATATTTTATATATATCATAATATTAATAATATATTATTATTAAACATATACTATATATTATATAATATAATACTATCCACCTATAGACTATATCCACCTTAAATATATATATAATATATATATATAATATTATAATTATATATATATATTTATATATATATATATAATATATATATATATTTATAAATATATATAATAATTATATATATAATATATATTATATATATATATTATATATAATATATATATATAATAATATATATATATATGAATATATATATATATATATATATATATATATATATGTCGATCCACACATTTTAGGTCTCGGTTTAGATCCCTACTGGTTCAGGTATATGATATAATTAATTTATGTTAAGTAAACTATACAGATTTATCTTTTTTTATAGTGTAAATATAATATAATGTATACTATCAAATATAACTCATAGCCTGAAGTATCAGAGAGTCCTAAACTGATACCTAACGACTATATTAGATATCGATAACGATGACGTAAACTAGACGTATATCTATATAAATCTTAAACGAGTTTAATATTATATAATCACACTAAAACTCACCTAAGCATATATGATGTAGATCTATATGTTTATGCATTGAGTTAATAAATAAATATCTATACTATATAACTTTATTTGTAATTATCATTTAGTTGTGTACTTACGTATATAAATAAAAAAAAAAAACTATCAATTATCGATAAAATATAATAATGCTATCGATATATCGAAAATAGGTAGATCAAATTTTGGAAGATCACCTATTAAATTGTTTCATAAAAAGTTTTAGTTTTCAATAACTCATATTAGTTATCGCTCATATATAGGTTAATTCTATACATTCATTACATTTACTACCCACTATTCTTTTAAGTCATACACATGAGGATTCCCTGTCAGGACGTAGTCATTCTCGTAGCAATTGAAGTCTATAAGATATGACTATGCTCTAATAGTGCACGGATGAGAGGGAAAGACATGGGTCTCTTCAGCGTATATTGAGTTATTAGTTATTGATTTATTGCATGTTCTTAGTGCGTATGATTCCAAATCGATGCTTGTTTTTTCAAGTTTTCTCTGCATCGACTATAATTCCGATGCGTCGTTACGTCAGCCACCCACTTCCCCACTCTACTGATAGGTTTAATCTCTCCCCACCGATGGTTTAACTAATTTATAGTAGGATTAAAAAACAAAAAAATGTTACAAAAATAAAAAAAATATATATAAAAATCTAAGTATCGTATACTGAGAAATAATTTTATTAATATTGAGAGTAATTTTATACTACATTCTATTTTAATGTGTATATATTTTCATAAAATATGTTTTTTAGATTTTCATGAACTTTATAATTTTGAAAGAGACCAATCGCGACGGCGATATGATGTGTATTGTCTGATCGCTTGTCTTGACATACGAACAGGATATATTGGAGTAAGGCACTGATCATCCATTTAATTGTAGAGAGTAATTATTGTATGTTTTAAAAGATATAGTCCATGCAAACTAATAATCACTACACAGAGAAACATCTACATATAACTTAAATGTTTCTTCTGAGAGTTTTTTTATTGTTTTTTATTCATTTTTTATGTAGATTGCCAAATTTGTTTTTAGTTTTTCTCTAGTATTTAAAACCATTTTTGTGTTACAACGGCAGGAAGTATTTATTGGCAATCTCATTTTGTAGGTGGTTACCGTTAACAAAAAAAAATAAATAAATAAATAAATGTTTCTTCTGATTTTTTTATTGTTTTTTATTCAGTTTTTTATGCAGATTCCAAATATGTTTTTAGTTTTTCTCTAGTATTTACCATTTTTGTGTTACGACGGCAGGAAGTATTTATTGGCATCTCATTTTGTATGGTGGTTACCGTTACAAAAAAAATAAATTTTTTTTTTGTTTCTTCTGATTTTTTTTATTGTTTTTATTCAGTTTTTTATGCAGATTCCAAATATGTTTTTAGTTTTTCTCTAGCATCAACCGTTTTTGTGTTACGATGGCAGGAAGTATTTAACCACAATACAAAATGAGAAGATGCCAATAAATACTTTCTGCCGTCGTAACACAAAACGGGTGATGCTAGAAAAAAAACTAAAAACATATTTGGAATCTGCATAAAAAACTGAATAAAAAACAATAAAAAAATCAGAAGAAAAAAAAAAAAAATCTTTTTTTGTTACATTGTGTTATTTCAATGCGCAAACTTCTTATGAAAAATATATATTTGTGTTTTTAAACAATAAACTTCAGGTTTTTACTAAAGACGATTTTTAATGAAGAGAAATATTTTTCTTTCTCAGAATATTTAAACAAGCAACCCTGCTTCACATAAATATATATACAAGTAAATTAAAGAAGAATTTCCACGTAGGAAACTTAAACTTTATGAATTACCGATACCGAACGCCAGTAGTTTACTGACTTTACAAAATAGACTAACTTTTAACAAGAAAAGCAACTTTTAAATTTATAAACTTTTCTCAAGATAATATAATTTGTTAATTAAGAGATTCCCAACCGGTGTGCCGCGAGATCTGTCAGGGGTGCCGTGTGATTTTAATCTAATTGTGACATCTTTAACCATTTTAATGAAATTACGTATTCAATTTATTAGGCAAAAATTCTGCATGAAGGCTTTAACCTCCCTCTCTCCTGAAAGTTAATTATATATATATATATATATATATATATATATATATATATATATATATATATATATATATATATATAATATATATATATATATATATATATAATATATTATATTATATATAATATATTATATATATATAATATATATAATATTATGTAAGTTGCAGGACAAAGGTCTCTGCCAGGCGTAGGACAGTAAGATGCTCTATGTCTCTATGACCTCTATAAGTCTATGAGTCTATGTCTATTGTTAATTAAACTGCTTTCCATTTTGTTTTAAAATTTGTGCTAGAAATGCTCTAAAATTTTCAAGAAATAGGAGAGCGAACTTATACCACCTACTTTAAGTGAGAGTAATTTGAACATTATCATTCCTGGATCTTCAACATCAAAAGAATTTTTTTAAAGAAAAGAACGTATTTAGAGAGTTATTTGTCTTACGGATTTTCATGGAACAACGATGCAGATAATCCATGTCCCCTGTGCTTAGTGTGTGGTGAAACGCTAAGCCATGGTACCCAGCAAGCTTAAGAGACATCTTGCTACGAAGCACCCAGGTGTATCCCAGAAACCTGGCTCATATTTTTCAAGGCTATTAGAAAATCAAGAAAAAGTTGGTAATAGAATGTTGAAGAGATTTACCACAAGAGACGCTTTTCTCTCGCAGCTTCATTAAAAGTTGCCGAACTGCTCGCCAAGAAAATGAAACCTCATACAGCTGGAGAGGATAACATTATCCCGGCGTGCAAAATTATCGTTGAAACCAGTGTTTAATTCAGACTTTTTTTTCCGGGGGGGATTTACACTATACCGGGGGGGAGTGGAATATATATATATATATATATATATATATATATATATATATATATATATAATATATATATATATATATTATATAATTAATATTATATATTATATATATATATATCAGGGTTGGGTTCAAGTACAAGTACTTGTACTTGTACTTGTACTTAAGTACATTTTTTTGAGTACTTGTACTTGTACTTGTACTTGCAGTTTCTAAAATCACTGTACTTGTATTGTACTTGTACTTGAGCCTTTTGTACTTGGTACTTGTGCTTGGTACTTGGAACTTTTTTGGCGCTTTTTTAAACTTGCCAATATTTTTTATTTTTATAATTTTCCTACGTATTGATATTATTTTTTTATAAAATGTATTCATGTAAAAATTTCCATTTATGAATGTAAAGTATGTCATTATTTATTATATACTGATATTACTCTATTAAAAATAAAAAAAAACGAAAAAAAATTTATAGAATTATATATATATATATAATATATTATATATATATATATATAATATAAATATATATATTATATATATATATATATAATATATATATTATATATATAATCATCATCCATCATCATCATCATCAACCACCTTTTTTTCCCCAAGACTTGGGGTAATGGTGCGTAACATGTAACAGAAACAGAAAAAGTAGTAAGAAGAATAATGCCACAAGTCCCTAAAAGAAATCCTCTGCCTTAATCCTACCTTTTTAATATCTATTAGTGGGAACTCGCCACAACAGAAATCCACCCTAGAGCTTCACGGGACCCGACGGACCCTCACTATGGCAAACTCGCAATATGGGTTCAATCCCTTGGCCCAGGCGGGCCACAACCATACACCCTCACAAAACCCTGGCATTTACTCCTATTATGCACTTTTTTTCTCGCCCCCTGGCAAACTCACATTTCACTCCTCCAGACATTCTTTTCCTGACTCAATCCACTTTTCTTCGGTCTCCTAGCCTCGATTCCCAACAACTCACCACTATACACCTTAACCAAACCGACTATCATCCATTCTTTCCACTTGACCCAACCATCTAAACATACTTTCATTTTATTCTCGTCTCATTTATTCCCTTTTTTCACCATACAATCCTGTAAATACGTTCATATCCTCATTTATCAATTCTTCTCACACACCACTTCAACGCCCCTAACATTGTCCCATCGAACAATTGACTTTAGATTTATACCTTTATTCTCAGAACCATAGTCTTACTTACTATACATTAACACAGGTAAAACTTACCATCACGCAAGACACTAACGCACTCAAGACTTGTCCCTTTACATCCACAAGGATTTAATTGCAACCAAGCTCCTTCCTGCAATTCACAACTTACCTACTATACTCGGCATAATCCGTTCCCTTTTCGTCCAACATATATATATATAATATATCCTAAATAATTTAACGACTAAGTCACTTGTTCCAGCTGCTCACCATCTACAATAACTTCAACACCGAGACTGTCCTCACTCAAACCCATAACCTTACTCTTTCTACGTTTACTTTCAAACAGCTCCTTTTACTACACCCCGCAAATCTTTCTACCAATCCTCCTCAACTCTCTTCAGATTCACCTCACAAAACCATATTATAAAAGGCCTATATATATATATATATACTATATATATATATATATATATTATATATATAATATATAATATATATATATATATATATTATATATATATATATTATATATATATATATATATATATATATGCGAGAGTGTGTTTGTTTGTTTTTGTATTTTGTATAACAAAACGTTTATGGAGGGTATAGTTCCGAGGGATTGGAGGAGGTCAATATTAGTACCTTTATATAAGGGTAAGGGGAAAAAGGTAACTGTGAGTATTATAGGGTAATTAGTTTATTGAGTGTAGTAGGGAAGAGATATATGCTGGTATTTTGGTCAAAAGAGTGCGTCGAATGAGTGAAGAACTAATTTTGGGGAAGAATAAGGTGCGTTTTGAAGTGGTTAGAGGATTTGTGGATCAAATCTGTACATTGAAACAAATGATTGCGAAATAATGGGGAGAAGAAGAATAAATTGTATTTAGGATTTTGGTTGCACAGGCGTATTAATAGGATTAATAAGGGAATCTATGGATGGTGTTAGTGATATGGTGTTGGTTGTAAGCTTCTGAATAGATCAAAAGTAATGTATGACGATAGTGAACGGTTGGTAAGAATAAATAGTCGAAAGTGATTATTTTATATTTAATGAGCGGCAGTGAGACAAGTTGTGGTTATGTCTCCTTGGCAATCCAATTTGTATTATGGATGAGTTATGAAAGAATTAGAGGTAGGGGTGACAAGGGATAAAGTTAGAATGATGGAGAAAGGATGAGAGTGGAGGATTCCTACCTATTATATGATGATGATTTGGTTTTGTGTGTGAATCTGAAGAGAAGTTTTGAGAGGGATTGGTAGAGAGATTTGTAGGGTGTGTAAAAGAAAGGGTTTGAAAGTAAACGTAGATAAGATAAGGTTTATGTTGTGAGTGAGACAGACATCAGTGGGAAGTTAGTTAGAATGTTGAGACACTGGAAAATGTGTCTGAATTTAAAGAAATATTGGAAGTATAGGATATTGTTGATGAATTATTGAAATAGTGAAGGAGCTACAGTATCGAGGCTGAGAGAAATTGGATGGCACTAAGGTGGCTGGTGCGAGTTAAACTCATTTGAATATATGCTGTGTATCAGTGGATCTATTTACTCAGTGAACCGTTTAATGTATAGTAGTGGGGACTATGGTCGAAAATAAAGAGGTGATAGATCAAAATTACAATGTGTTCAGATGGACCAATAATTAGTGTGTGTGTAGGTTTTGGGAGTTATGCAAAGAAAATAATAAGAACGGATACATGATACGTATGATAAGTTGTTTGGTGTGGGAGGTGGGCACAATGAAAGAGAATAAATGAAAAGTACGTTGATAGGTCGTCCATGCGTGGATGGATGGAATGACAGACCGGTCGTTAAACGGATGTTATAGTGTAAGTGTACTTGGGAAATCGCAGCGGAATGGGAGACTAGATTAGCAAATAGTGGAGATGATGGTCGATGAAGAGATATGAGAGCTGCACGTGAAGAGGAAATGTGAGTTTGGCAGAGGCGAGAAGAAAGGTGCATAACAGGAAGTGAATGGTGGGTTTTGTGGGAGGTATGTTGTAGCCCCACCGGGCCAATGGAATTGAACCCACATTGATAGAGGTCATAGTTGAGGTCAATCGCTGTCCCATGAAGCTCTAAGGTGGATTTTCCTGACTGCTGACGAGGTTCTCACTAATTGTATAAAGGGGGTGGTAAGCGCTGGGCTCTCTTTCTACTTGCTTCATTTTTCTACTACTATTTTTATGTTTCCGGTATATGTTTACGCACCCCTCCAGTCTTGGGGAGATAAGAGGTGGTGGTGATGATGATATATATATATATAATATATATATAATATATATATATATATAATATATATATATATATATATATATAGAGTCGTATAAACATAACATGTCATATATATATATATATATATATATGCACGTTTTCATAAAGTACTTGTACATGATACCATGTACTTGTACTTGAACAAATTCTAGAGAACTGGTACTTGTACTTGTACTTGAACAATTCTAGAGTACTGTACTTGTACTTGAAAAAAATGTACTTGAACCCAACCCTGAGTTATATATATATATTAGTATATATAATATATATATATATATATATATTATATATAATTATAATATATATATATATATATATATATATATATTATATATATAATATATATTATATATTAATATATATATATAATATATATATATATATATATACTAATATAATATATATATATATTGTGAGTGGTTTTTGGAAGATCTGGCTTATATATATATATAATATATATATATATATAATATATTATATATATATATATATATATATTTATATAATATATATATAATATATAATATATATATATATATAATATATATATAGTGTAATTAACAATTATTACTCACATTTTAAATAAGACGAATGCGTCTTGTCTTTTTGGAAGCATAGTTGTTGATCACTTGATCAATAAATTCTTCTGTTAGCTTTTCATCACCTTCAATGGACACTTTAACACAGGAATTTAAGGTTTCTTGTCCCATACTATTCCTGAGCTTTGTCATTATCCTATTCATGGTGCTGAAAGATCGTTCTACACTGGCAGTTGAAATTAGATACACACAATATACATTCAGTAATTTTTTTTAGATTCAATATCAGTATCAGCTCTTAAGAATAAAAGAACAAATCTGTATTAAGTAGTGTTTTTAACTTAATGCGGCACACGTGTAAAATATTTAAAATCAGACAAAGCGGCATCAATTTCATTAATTCCAAACAGATGGCAAAGTTCTCTACATTCATTTTCATTCATTTGAACAAACTGTTTGAAGTTTTCAAAATATGCACATAGCTGTATTAATCTTATAGCTTTATCATTAAATCCTTGTTTCATTTCGCTTACTACTTCTTTCGCAAATCCTCTTGCAATTTTTAAACAATTTTTTTTGGTATCAGTAAAATTTACTTGTTTAAATTCTGAAACATAATTCTTAAGGCCTTTAATTTTCACATGCAGTTCATTATCTTCATTTCATTCTAAATAACACATAACTTGATGATTGTTTCTAAATGACCAACTATTCCAGAAATAAGCTGGGGAAGAGATGAGAGTTTAAGAGCTTCTTTTTGGAGAGCCTTACTTAAATTTGACGAGGCTCTCAGTGTTACATCTAAAATAGCCAAACTCACTATAAAACTAATATTAGTCATTTCTAAAAGAATACCGCCAGATAAACTTGCTAAATCAGCACCACCCTTGTAAATGTGTTCACATGCCATCATTATTGATTGAAAACATAAAAACACAGCATGTACCGTACGATAATTGCTAAGCCAACGTACGTCTGTAGCTTTCTGGAACCTTAAGGCAGCTCTTCTATGTATTTTTGAATTTCATGTAAAATCTTTTCTCTTTTAGAACAATGAAAAAGCTTGTAGATATCTTTAACAACATGTAAAGCCCTCTTAATCATTGGAAACTTTTTTCTGGAATTAGTGACGGCAAGCGATAAAACGTGGGCTCTACAATGAATATAGGAAATTTCAAATTGTTTCATTTCCGAAATACTTCCGCGCACCCCCCTTTATACAACCACTGAAATTCGCAGCACCGTCAAAAGAACATGATACTAATTTCTCATAAGAAAGGTTTCGTTTTTTTAAAGCATCAGTCATAGCCAAAAATATTGACTCGCCGTCAGTTTTTCCTAATTCAACCATACATAAAAACCTTTCTCTTACTTCATAAACTGGAGCTGGGACTACATAGCGAACTAACAGTGACAATTGACTTTGATTATTTATGTTCGTGGATTCATCTGCCATTACAGAGTAATATCTACCACTAAGTAAATATTCATCTTGTTTGTCCAAGACTTCACCAATAGACAGCAATAACTCTGAAGCGGTTAAATTACTAATGTATGTCGATCTCTCACTTTGGGCTTTAATCCAGTTCTCAAGAGGTTTGTTGTTTTTTTACTAAAATCCCACGAACTAATTTCTTCTTTAGCTAAAAAATATGCGCTTCTAACTAACGCTTAAAAAGCTACTCTGTTAACATTTTTCTCACTTTCACTCTGTTGAATCAATAGTGTTTGGACAGGAGCTCTTAAGCCCTGCAATCTAGCATTTTCCATTGAAATTGCCTTACAGTGCTTATCTGATTTTGAATGTTTTTTCCAGTTTTCCTGAACATCCAGTAGCTTTTCTAAAATTATTAAAAGGCACTGATATAAAAACTCAACCTGTTTTTTGAAGCAAATCTATGTCATTTTTTAAATGCACTTCACACAGCTTACAAAATGCACCACCCCTAGTACGATCAAAGTACAACCACTTGTATTTAGTTTCCCACTGCTTTTGATATTTAATCTCGCGTGTTTTTGTGGCAGGAACTTGATAGATTCACTTACAATACCTTGCGATTCTTCATCATTATGATCGATTGTTATAAATGTACTTTGTGCTGGCTCTTCAGTACGTCTTTACTTATTGAAAAATTCATATAATTTTTGCTCCCTTGCCATTTTAAACAATGTACAAAGTAGCTATAGCTTACAAAGTTGCAGCACTTTTAGCAATAAAGCTTTCACTTAGGCTCAAAAACACACACAATAAAAGATAAGCTCCTAATTGAAAAAAGGAAAAATATAGAGCACAATCCTTACAATGTAAATAAGTATTATTTATGCTTACCACACCATTACTCATACAAGATTGTACGAGAACTAAGTTTAATAAGTTTATCGGTAGCTTTTGCATTCAAAAATTATACTTGTACGAGAAATATAAAAATTTGGAAAGAATGTGCACGCTCTCCGAAGTCTTACAATGCCAGACGTAAAAGGTATATATATATATATATATATATATATATATATATATATATATATAATTATATTATATATATATATATATATATATATATATATATTATATATATATATTATATATATATAATATATATAAATTATATATATATATATATATATATATATATATATAATATATATATATATATATATATATATATATATACAAATAGTATTTAACGCCCACACGGAACAGTGAGCTCGGATCAAAAAAAAATTCACAGATAGCATCTATGATACATAAATAGATGTTCAAGGGTCGAATAATTTTTTTTTTTTTTTTTTTTTTTTTTTTTTTTTTTTTTTTACCTGTTCTATGGGGCGAAAATATATATATTATTTGAAAAGGTATTACACGGCAATGTAGGGGGCTCGAGCCGACGGGGAACACATGGGGGGACGTTTTCCATACCCCGTAGGGGAGGGGCGGAGGAACCCCCGCGACACCCAAATACCAAAGAGCGGGGGTTCCGGAGACCCTCCCCGGAGGGGGGGAAATAGTCCTACCCCGTAGTTCCCCGGAAGGCCGAGAGACCCCGACTCCTACCATCGGTGCGGTATACCCTTGGGGTATTCTTAATTACATTTTCCTTACTAAAATTTTACCAGGATTCCAAAAATGTATTCCTTTTCGCTGTAGCTATTGTAGTTTTTGAGATATGATTTTTTTTTTTTTTTTTTTTTTTTTTTTTTTTTTTCATTTCGACCCTAAAACGTCTATTTATGTATCATAGAGGCTACCTGTGAAAAAAATTTTTTTATCCGAGCTCCCGTTCCGTGGGGGGTTAAGTACTTCCTACTATATATATTATATATTATATTATATTATAATATATTATTAATATATATATATTAATATATATATATATATATATATATAATATATATATAAGATATATTATATATATCCAGATATATATATATATATAATATATATATTATAGTGAAATAGAAAAGTAGAAATATAGGTAATTAAATTATTTATAGTCAGTCAACTTTTCCTTACAATTTTTTTTTTTTATATAAATTTTGAAATTCTCGGGGGACATTTTTTGGATTTTACGGGGGTGAATCCCCCGGGGCCACCCCCCCTGATTAAACCCTGGTTGGAGGGAACCATACAAAAATTTCAAAGGTTCCTCTCTCAAACAATACTATTAGCCGTAGATATATCTGGGTAAAAGTTACTTAGCGCCCACACGGAACGGGAGCTCTCGGATCAAAAAAAAGATTTTCCACAGGTAGCTCTCTATGATACATAATAGACGTTTTAGGGTCGTAAATGTTAAAAATATATATATTCATGTATTTGTATATATTAAAAATTTTTTAAAATATATATAAAATATCTATAATATTATTAATATATATAATATATATATATATATATATATATATATATATTATATCAAAGAACTACAATAGACAGCGAAAAGGAATACATTTTTGGAAAATCCTGGTAAAATTTTAGTTAGGAAAATGAAAAAAAAAAAAATATTCTTAATAATTATAGTAATATGAGGAGAAAGCCTATTTAAAACCTTTATACGTTACTTCGTTAAATATAATAGACTTTCTAGTATAGTTTTGTTTTGTTTTTTATAACTAAAGAATACCCCCAAGGGTATACTCGAACCGATGGCAGGAGTCGGGGTCTATCGGCCTCGGGGAACGACAGGGGAGGACTATTTCCCCCCCCTCCGGGGAGGGTCCCGGAACCCCCGCTCTTTGGGTGTATTTGGTTGTCGCGGGGGTTCCTTCCGCCCCTCCCAGGGTATGGAAAACGTACCCCCCTGTGTTCCCGCGGCTCGGCACCTATCTTGGGTTATATACCTTTACAAAATAAATATATTATAATTTTTTTTTCTTAGAACAGCGTAAAAAAAAAAAAAAATAATTTTGACTCCTAGAACATCTAATTTATGTATCATAAATGCTACCTGTGAAATTTTTTTTTGATCGAGCTCCCGTTCCGTGTGGGCGTTAAGTAAATTTTGTAGAATATCTGAAATATCATTAAATTATAAATGAAACAAGTCACAGATACAAATAAAAACTCGCCACAAATTTGCTTAAAAATAGATGGAAGCTATTGATATTACTGCCAAAATTCAGCTTCTTGGGACGGTAAATTTATCGTGGAGCAGCTTTTGTTTTGCAAAGAGTTGGAAACAACTAGTACTGCGCCGATAATTTCGCTTCCGTCTCTTCCTATTTCAATAACCATGGTCTTTCATGGAACGACTGTTGTGAAATATTGTACTGAATGTGCAACCATCAATGAACAGGAAGCATGAAGGACTTTTATTGCCCAGTTTACATGGAAATGTATCTATATTGAAAATACCTCACTGCTTCTGCACAGAGAAGCACTAGTAGAGAAAAATTGTGATGAGCAGTTCGCTGAAGTTATAAATCAGGTTGTGAAGATGATAATTTACATTAAATCGCGACCTTTGAAGTGAAGACTCTTTGAAAAAATGTGTGAAATGGAAATGCACATATATCTTCATTATTATCGTGTGGTAGAGTACTGAACGCGTTCTTAGCTCAAAGAAGAACTAAAAGTCTTTTTGAGAAAGAGAAACATGATACATTTTTCCTAGGTTGCTGCAAAATGATGATTTTTTTTTTTTTTTTTTTTTTTTTTTTTTTTTTTTTTTTTTTTTTTTTTTTTTTTGTTTTTTTGTTTTTTTTTTTTTGGTGTTTTCAGCTGTCATATCTGTCAGATATATTTAGTAAACTAAATGTATTAAATACTTCATTACAGGGACGACAAGAAACAACAGTTTCTTCAACCAATGAAATAAAAGGTTTCATGAGAAAGGTAGCTTCTTGGAAGTCAATTGAGAAAAGTGATTTTTTCAAATTTTCCATCCCTTTAAAATTTTCGAAATGTAATGGCGAGGAAAGCTAAAAGACCTCATTCTTGAATCATTATCCAAATTGCAAGATGCAGTAGATAATACTTTCCTTCCTCTTGCCGTTAACAAACTTTGAAGTGGGTAGTTTCCCCATTTTCGACAAGGCAGATATTTAAAGATCTAGATTCAACAAGCTACTGAAGAGACGAATTTATGATCATCTGCGCTGATCCTTTACTGAAATCAAACTTGAGAAAGCTGCACGTATCTAGCGGTGACTTTTGGCTATGCATACAAAAGGAGCATCCTAACCTAGTAGAAAAAGCCACAAATTTCCTTTTGCCATTTTCAACATCATTACTTTTGTGAACAAGCCTTTCTCTGTAATGGTCACATAAAATGCAAACAAGAAAAAAGATTGTTGATCTCAGGAAAAATATGCTGTTGCGTTATCACAACATCAGACCTAAACATACAAAATTTGTGGCTCCTAAGCATCAAGCACAAATTTTCCCATTAATCGATTCTAAACCGCAAACTCCAGCTTCAAATTTTAACAGGTATGTTTATAGATATTTTAAATTTAAAGATACTAATTATTTGGTTATTGATTATTATTGTTTATGATATACTTGTTATTATTTTTTTTTATTATTAATTATTATTAATATTATTATTAATTATTATTATTATTATTTATATTATTAATTATATTATTTTATTATTATATTAAATAACATAGTTGGCTCAAAAATTCCACAGCCTTAAATAGGGTGCCGTGAATTACAAAAGGTTGGGAATCACTGGGTTAATTATATCATTTTTAATGAAGAAAGATCAGCTCATTACGCTCATCAGAATATAAAGTTCAAATCAAGAACTTGAAAAAAATTCCAAGAAGAATTGGATATTGGCAAATGCAATAATAGTTTCAGATTATTTACACTGCAAGATTAGAATTTTTAGAGGAATATTTCCCTGAAAGCCTGGGGTCTTCACGTTTCCTAAACTTTGGCTATATAAAGCTGTTGAGAAAAGTTTGTTTTCTCAGGCTTAAAACTAGGCAGTTCACCCGTCTTAAGCTTTTCGTGAATATGTTTAAATTAAGAAGAACTTTCTTCGAATATTTGAATATAAGCTTTGAAATGACCGAAATAAATAAATCACTTATAACAAAAAATAAGTTTCAAAGCGAATAAATGATTATATAGTCTACTATGACTGCGAAAAGTTTAGGGTCTGCACCCGAAAAGCTTTTAATGAAGCCGAGCAACGAATGATTTTTTATAGCACCTTTACAGCTTGAAATCAAAGCAAAAAGTGTTTTTCAAATATTGAAGCTATCGTTCTCCACTCTTTTATTTTGGCAACAACCAGGTTTCCAGGAAACAATCTCTTTTCTGGCAACTGACTATTATTTTTTTATACTCCCGGGGGGATGGCATATATATATTATATATATATATATATTAGTATATTAATATATATATAATATATTAATATATATATAATATTATATATATAATAATATATATATATATTATATATATATATATATATATATATATATGTTTGGTTACACCCTTGAGAAGTTATTGGTCTCTTGCTTTTTGGCTCACTTCTGTATGAGCATTTTTCTCAAGGTGTAAACCAAACAAATACATTTAAACTCGTACATAGTAGTAAATTAAATCATATATATATAATATATATATATCATATATATATATATATATATATATATAAGGGTATATATAGTATATATATATATATATAATTATATGAGGTTGGTAGTAGGTTAGGTGATTATTGTGGGTATTGTTTATGTAGTAGTATTGGTATAAGTGGGTGTTTATATTATATTATTTTGGTCAGCCTGAGAAGTGCGTGCGAGTATTGGAGAAAGTCGTATGTTTTTATGGAGAATTTTGTTTGTAAATGTGTATTCCAACGCTCTTTTATGGGTGTATTTTGTCTGACGTCGAGCCTTTGTTGAGAATGAGGAGCGTGTAAGAGTGCCGTCGAAAGGAAGTGTTTTGTTTGTGTGTATACTTGTAACTAAAGTGTGCGCTGAGCGAGTGTGGAGTGGTGTGACGAGAGAGTCTTATATGTTTTGCTAATGTTGAATTTGAAAATTAGGTTGTATGGAACCGGATGATTGGAGTTTTTCGTTTTGCGTTTGTTCGCGGGTTGAGTTTGTCTTTGGGCGCGTGCTAACTCGGGAGATTAGGGTGAGGTCGACTGTTTGTAGTTGGGGGTTGGGTTGGGTTTGTGTCTCCTTAATATGACATCTTAGTGCGTGGTGGATTAGTGGTGGCGTGTGTTAGAGAATGTGGAATTGTGTTTCTTTACTATTCGATGTGGTGTTGTGTGTATAGTTGTTAGAGGAGTGATAGATGCGATGATTGTTAGTGATATTTTGTGAATATTTAATGCATTATTGAATCTGTGTTCCATTTAGTACGTATATCGTTTGTAAAGATGGTGTTCTTTATATAAAGTAAGTCAGTCAATTGTAGTGTGTTTGTTCCGTATAATTGTTATAGTGGTGTTGCTAAAATATATAATTTATAAGGTAGGTTTGGTGAGTGTAGGATAGTGAGTTGGCTAGGTGGTTGATGAGTTTTGATGCGATCGGTGATCTGGTCGCTTCTGCCTTGGCAATGCGGTTTTGTGTCAAGTTGTATATTGTGATTATGTGGGGTTAATTATTAGTGTGTAGATTATATGGATAGGATAAATTATGAAAATTTATTGTGTATGTGTTTGGAGTAGATCAGGATGCATTTTTGATTGTGTAGTATGTATATTGTATAGTTGTCTGTATTTATAAAAAAATAAAGAGAAAATAATGTTAGTTGTTGTAGTTAGTTGAAAAATAATCATCTTTTGTTTTATGTAGAAGCGCTTGTGTGTTCAGTATTTAATGATTGTGTGAGGGCGGTAGGTTGATGAGAGATTTGATGTTGAGTCGTTATACAATGTGGATAGGGATGCATGCTCTCGACAGTACTGTTGGGAGATACTCCAGTGACAGTGTTCTTCAACCTTCTTAAATTTACTTGTTCAGCTTAAAATAAATAGCATTATTCTTGGTGATAATTTTGATAGAAAAAGGTAAATTGATGTATCTGTTCTAATGTGAATTGGGTTTTTTAGATTTTGTAGATCAAAACCAAGTCTGAATAGGTAGCGGCTCAAACTTTTATTCTAGTGTAGTGTATAGACGTGAAGAAATCTGTTTATATATATAATCGTTATCTCATTTGGAAACTCAAAGAGATTCCTTTTTATAAAATAAACAGAAATTTATTTAGTCTACTCGGTTGCGTCAGAAATAATGAAAATGCCTGCCGAGCAGAGATTTTAGCACAAAGAAAGCATTGAGCTGGGTTATTGGGTGGGTGTGTAGAAAAGAAGATAGACCTCTCAATTTTGGTATTCCAAAAAGCACTTAAAAAAGGCTCTTTCAAATCTGCCTGAAATCTTCATTGAAGGAGGGAATGCGAATGGCACATAGATACGCAAAAAGTTTCCTATTTTCAACTTTAAGGCAAAGAAAGATGGATATAATTTTGGGGAAGATTTGTACCTACAAACCGACATCCAATGAGAAATTGTTTTTTAATCCAATGAAAAATAAATAAGGTTTAGATTAAAATCGAATCTCCTTCAAAGCTCTTTTATCTCTATGGGATGTGGTTCTGTTTTTTTCTGGCTTCTCCATTGAGGGAGCTGGGCAGGCTATCGCCGTCTCACCCACGCTCAATAGGATTGTTCATCAAGTCCAGGTTGTATGATATAATATTTATTAGAAAGTGTTTTTGTGTTGAATATTTTATATATTGTTCGAATTATGGAGGAATGATTAATATATTATGTATAACTGGCTTACTGATGAAATGATTGTAAATAATAAAATTGATAGATTACTTTTACACAATATTTTTTTAAGAGCCTTAAAGGAATAATTCTCGTGCATTTTTCCTGAGAGGTTAAGAGTCAGAACTTATTCGTAAACGAAGGAGAATGGAATGTCCTTAATTTCATTTTCACTCCTTTCCCCCCCCCCCCCCCCCCCCCCCCAAAGGCAATGGGGAGAATTAGATGGCTTTGTTAAAGATTTTCTATTATGAAAACGGGCATTGCAAAATTCTTCCGCTAGCGGGTTAAAGCATAAAGTTCCTTTTTTAGACAGGAAAATGTAAGTAGATTTAAGGTTTGGGAAAATTGATATTTTCATACACTATGTGAGGTCTTTTGTACGAGCCTTATGAAAATGCATCGCTGGGAAGATTCTTTTGTTAAAATTTGTGGTATTTTCATAATTGTATTAATTTTGATAATTCTTTTCTAATAATAGGTTCTTTTCTGACTGAAATTGTAATAAATGTAAATTTTATACTGAAATATCTATGGGTATATAATTTTTTTTTTGTTTGTAGGAAAAAAATCTATTCTTTTGTTTTAAATGTTTTTAAAAGATATCAAGAGTTCCAGCAATATTTATCTCTATCAAATAAAGCACTTAAAAAGATTATCGAAAAGGGAGACAAGAAAAAAAAGCTTTCGTTCGGTATATCATGTAAAGTAGGAGCTAATATCCAACCTCCAAATAGACGTCTCACGTGATGATAGTTACAGGTCTAAAGACCGAGGCAATTACACCAAAAAGTTGTTGAAAGAGTTGTACATATTAGAGGATAAAACTCTAAGGACAAAATCTAACCAACTTTGAAATTAAAAAAAAAAAGTAAAATAATTCTGGTAAAAAAACCCTTAATACTGAGAGAAAAAAAGGGTAATTATTACCTTCTCTGTAGTAGAAAATGAACAACATAAATTAATATAAGTAAGGTTGGGTTACAGGCACTTGTAGGGCCACCATTTATGTACCTTAAATCGGTCCATATAAAATTCATGTACATGAAGGAAATGTTTGTTACGAGTATCCAAACGCTCTTTATGGGCAGTATTTTCCTGGTACAGCACCTGTGTTAAAAAACGTGTAAACCAATGCCTCTTACAGAAGATTTTGTGTATGCTTTGTAACTTATGTTCCTCTACATGAGGACTTACCATTGATACACTTTAGTTTGTATATAATTATTTGAAATTAAACGAACCATGGAGGTATCCGTTTCTTCTCTGCGTTGAACTTTTCCTTTGCCTCCGAGAAGAAGAACTCGACAGTTCCAAGACCACGAACCAAACTTAGCTAGAGAAGGCGTGTTAAAAGGCTTTGCTCTTACACGATCTTAATATTTTGTATATTAAAATGTATAATCAAATTAAGGTGAACTATTGTATATCATAATTAGCGTCCCAATTACTGTGATTCTTTCTTGATAAACAGTTTTTCTCTTACACAAAGATAACCAATTGATCCTGCATTATATCGAATAAAATATAGAATTAAAGAATGCTTATTGAGTGAGATCTAGCAGCGGTTATTATAAGAGGAACACCTATTCTCCCCCCTCGCCCTGCAACTCGCTCAAATTGTAATAATTAATGGAATTTCAAAATAATTAATTAAGAATAGCAACAGAAAGAATCGTAATAGGATTTTACTACTGGAGGAGAGTTCAGATCCTACAAATTTTCTGTTAAGAAGCGTCAGGGGATGTTTAAGAAGTGTGAAAGAGGTGGTGGTTCAGCAAAAATGAAAATTAACTATAAAGACTACGATAGTTACAGAAGTTATGTGAAATAAGACATCACACCATGCAAGCCGGTAGTGTCCTTTGAGGCATTTAACTCTACTTCGTGCAAAGAGAAATATGTATAATAAGTATGTGTAATCTGAAGAAAAGACTACTGAGTATATATACCCTGATCTAATTCTTAGTGTAATTTGAAAAAAATTTGAGATTCCCCTCTGGCCCAAGTTGACGCGAGGGAAAAACCTCTGTTAACTGGAATATCAAAAAATAAAAATAAAAATGTTTTCAGCTCAACCTATATATTCCATGTGTTCAATGTCTTTCACGTCGTTGATTGTGGTCACATTCTGCCATTATCTATATATATTCTATGTTTTCGATATTTTTTATGTAATCGATATATTTTATTCTTCTTTTGAAATTTGCTGAACATATAAATATTAACGAATCTCTCAATAGGAAAGTTTTGAATAACTATGCTAATTTTTTGGTTGTCAAGAAGAAATAATTAAAATTAACAATGAAATAAACTGTGAATTCAATGATCATATTAAACGGTAAACTAACTACCTTTAATGGAAGACAAATTGGTTTTACATATTTTCCGAGAACAACTGGAGATTCAAGTTTAATAACTCCAATGTCGTTCTTAAACGTTCTCGATTCAAAGTCTGGATGAACAAACCAACTCTGAACTTTCAATTCTTGTTCCGTTTCTTTCGAATTACTTCTATGATGTTTTCCGAGGTGAACTATTACTTTCCCTTAAGTAACTCTTGAGAATATATATATATATATATATATATATATAATATATATACTTATATATATATATATATATATATATATATATATATATATATATATATATATAGTATAATATATATAGTATATAGTATATATTATATATATTATATAAATATAATATATAATATATCTAATATATATATATATATATATATATAATATATTATATATTATATATATATATATTATATATATATATTATATATATATATTATAAATGTATATATATATATATTATATATAATATATATATATATTATATATATTATATTATATATATATATATAATATATATTAATATATTATATAATATATATATATATATATATATATATATATATTATAAATATATATAATATATATATACTATATATATTATATATATATATATATAATATATATATATATATATATATATATATTATTATATATATATATATATAATATAATATTCTATATTATTATATATATATATATTATATATATATATATAATATAATAATATATATAATAATATATATATATATATATATTAATATATATTATATATATATATATATATAATATATGTTATACGGTATATATATATTATATATATATATATATTATATAGATATATATATATATATATATATATATATATTAATATATATAATATATACCACTCTCTATCTCTATACCCCTTAATCTTTGCTCTTGTCTGAGACCCAGATGGCTAAGAATTCATCCTCTAACTCGTTTAATATATCAAACTATATAACTTTTTTCATAATTTCCGTCTGAAGGGTTGGAGTATGTGCCTATGTAAACATAAACACTCCCGTAACACGTCTCGTGAAAAATCTTGAATCTCCTAACTTCGATGTTCTGTGGCTTAAAATCTTCTTCCTTCTATCTACAATAATCTTGTGCTCTGCTACTGTTCTCCTAACAGAAAAAATTTTCAGGCCTTTTTTGATTACCTTACTACTTCTCACGAGACTGTTAAATCTTCTCATCCAAATTCTGAGGTCCTCTATTTAGGGGATTTCAATGTAACATAACACTGAAATGGTTGGGTTCCTTCTCATAACCGATTTAGGTGGGGAGAGGCCGAATCGCTTCAGCATTCTCACGATGCTGGGAGCACTAATTAAAGAACTCCACACACATTCGGCATGTCTAACCAATTCTGAACACACTTACGCTATGTTTCAGCACTAGTCCTTCCTCTCTTAAAATATCACCCTTTCGCTCCTATCTGGTAAAGTCTGACGACAGACCTTATACGTCTGCTTAATTTGAATACTTTCTCTCCAACAGCTCCTCCTGCCCTACTCGTTTTTTTCTGGCACTTTGGTC
>JABUQX010014436.1:32500-45000 GCA_015478945.1 Trachelipus rathkii
TCAAGATTCAGGAAACAAATGAACGTATTTGTCTCACATTCGTATTTATTGACTGACGAATTGAACAAATCGGTGCAAGTACGAGTCTTTTTTTTAAACTGTTGGCCCCCCCCCCGCTTTGTTGGGGGTTCTTTTTTCGCGAAGCTCTGTGACAAGAATGGACAAGAATTTCTACTGCGCGTATTCGTGTAACATGATGATACTGGTATATCATTATGTGCAAGTTTTTACAAGTTCAAAGCGAATGGCTAACCCTTTCCTTTAAAAAACACAAACATTTTATGAATATACTATTTAATCTAATTAATATATAATGCTTTAATGAATCAACTATCGTTGACCCCATTTTTACATCTTATTAACCCCAATTATTTGGAGATTTCACGGGATTCTTCTTGCAGGTTGTTGTAGAACCCCTGGCGTCGTAAAGACACTTTGCAAATTTAAGATCCTGGCCTACAATGGGCAAATGTATTTTGACATTCATGAGCGAAACTGCCAACACCTTTTAAACAATTACTACAATGATACGGTGAGAGAAGGGAAACCCATACATCCTCCATATGTTAAATCTTAGAAAGAAATTTATCAACAATTGCATTTCACTATGAGTAAAAATAAAGGGAACGCTCACGTGACATTACTAATGGTTAAAATCCAAAATTGATGCAAAATATCATTCAAATTAATGGATGGTATAGCACAATACAAAAATTGGTATAACCAAAACTAAAAACGTAAACACACTCGTAAACACATACCAGACACACACACACACACACACATCAACACACACATATATATATATTAAACTATATATGTATATATATATATATATATATATATATATATATATATATATATTATATTATATATATATATATATATATATATATATATATATATATATATTATATAGTATATATATATATATATATATATATATATATATATATATATATATATATATATATATATATATATATATATATATTATAGTCATAAATCATTGAAATGAATAATATACAATGTAAGTAAATAATTGGTTCTTGTTAAATTAACAACATCTACATTGGTTTTATAAAATAATACATGCTTATGTTAACAGAGAAGAACTTATTTTTCTATGTTTGTTAGTATTAGTCGGCTAACATTGATGTATAAGAAGTAACTGAAAAGAGACAAAACCGTGACAATGCTTGGTATAGAGGGTTGCTAGGGTCTTGCGTACTGATTTACTGATTTATGCTTTAAGGGTACGTAAAATATATGTTTTTAATAAAATTTCATAAAATTTTAGTAAAAATTATTTTAAAACTTGATATTTATAAAATTTATAAACAAAAAGTATTAACAGTTAATAATAATAATAAATTCTTTGTTCAAAGATAATGATTTATTATAGAAGTTTTAAGAAACTTTGAAATAATTTTAGTTATAATTGAATGTAATATAAATGTTCGTGTTTAATTAAAACATAAAATGTTTTTAATAAATTATATGTTCATACAAAAGAACTTATTTGATATGTTTAAACAGTGTATATTTTAATGAACATGGTGTGTGTGTGTATGGATGATTTGATATGTTTAATCAGTGTATATTTTAATGAACCTGGTGTGGGTGTGTGTTATGTGCGTTGGTGTGTATGTGTGATGTGGTGTGTGGTGTGTGTGTGTGTGTATGGATGATTTGATATGTTTAAACAGTGTATATTTTAATGAACCTGGTGTGTGCGTGTGTGTGTGTGTGTGTGTGTGTGTGTGTGGTGTGGTGTGTGTGTGTGTGTGTTGTATGGATGATTTGATATGTTTAAACAGTGTATACTTTAATGAAACCTGTGTGTGCGTGTGTGTTGTGTATGTACTATATTTATTATTATATATTTTTTTTGTTTTGATTGCTATAATGCGATGTTTTTTTTATCTATTTCGCAGTTTTTTTTTTGGAGCCTGTTTACTACGAACATCCGAAAAATCAGGAAAACCTAGAAATATCGACATTTATGAGGAATTATAGGGAAAGTTCGAAGTAGAATAACTTGTAACTGGCTAAGACAGATTGAGATAGAGAGATAGAAGTACTGATAAAGGAAATTTAGGGAAAGGATAGGAGGAGGAGAGAATTAACTAGATTGAAAGGAAAGTGGCAGTTTGTAGAAACTGGTGGAAACACAAGATAGAAAAGTAAAAGACTGTATTGTGGAGAAATTTGTAAAGAATTGGGAAGGAGTATTTTGGAGAATTGAAAAGGAGTGTATTTGGAGAACTGTGAGAAGGATTACGTTTGGAGAACTATTTAAGACAAAATATTTTAGATTTAAGTTATTTTAGTAAGGCTTTGATATATTTTAGGTTTAAGGTTATGGTATATTATTTTCGAATCGGTTAAGGTATCGGTTTACCTTGTAGTGGTGAAGGGGTGCTTACTTTAGCGATTCACCTTGCTGTGGTAAGTTTTTTTTAATAAATTTGTGTGGGTTTTGTGTGTTTTGCGTTTGATTTTTTTTCCTGAGTTTTATTGTGTTTATTTATTATTGTTTTTTTGTTTTTTTTTGTTTTCTTTCAAGACCCACGACCCTAAAGAAGATAGTTTGTGGCCCCAAACCACGACAGTGCTGTTATGTGTTGGTGTATGGTGGTGTGTGTGTGTGTATGGATGAAGTAAAACACCTAAATGTTTAAAATAAATTTGCACAAGATGAAGTATAATATATCTATATATATATATACAAACACTTTATATAATATATATATATATATATATATATATATATATATATATATATATTATTATATATATATATATATATATAAACAGTAAAATGTTTTTAAATAAATGTCTCAATTATTATTAAAATATGAATGTTAAAGCCAGTAAGCAGTTAAAAACAAAGCCCTACTATCCCATCTGATGCTAAGCAATTGCGCTAATTGTTTTACTGTTTTACTGCTTTTAAAGGTCTGGAAAGTATATGTTTTTAATAAAATTCGTACAATTTTAGTAAAATAAAATGTTTTATATAACAACACTCTGTGTTTTTTTCTTGCATTTACCATTTTAAAAAATTTATAAAATAAAAAAAGTATTAAAAAAAAAAAATATATAACCTAGTACTATCTAAACTACGTATTAAGCAACCGAGCTCTGCGTCAAGGCGACATCACAGTGTCCAGCCTGTCCTATCCTCGTTCTTTATATTTTAGATGTTAAATATTGCATATTAATCGCAATTAGAAGATGTAAATAAAGAAAGAAACATATAATGGGAAGATAAACCAACTTTTTTGGGTTGGAGAATAGCTCAGTTGTTAGCATCGGGATATAGTCCTCATTCGCAACAGGTTGAGAGTCCAAGAAGCAGTAATTCTTTCATCTTCCCTTATATGTTCTTCGTCCCCCCTCTGTCCCCGTCGGCTCGAGCCCCCTAAACATGGAGAAAATAAAAAAAAAATTTATAAATATTTATTATTTTAACTCTGAGGCAACAAAAAAAACAAAAAAAAGATTTTCAGGTTCTACATAATAGTTATGAAACTTTTCTTCTAATAAATTTATTTGACAAAGTCTATAATTTTCTTCTGTATTTTTGCAACTTCACCTTAAACTTTATAAATTAGCCTGCCTCTTCTCTCTTTTCGTCTCTCTCTCGTCTCTCTCTCTCTTCTTCTCTCTCTCTCTCTCTCTCTCTCTCTCTCAAATATCTTTGTCTAAAATGTCGCTCTTCTCTTTTATATATTATATATATATATATATATATATATATATATATATATATATATATATATTAATAAGAGACATATTATCTTTTTGTATATATTATATATATATATATATATATATATATATATATATATATATATATAGGGCCCTCTTAACCATTCATTCCGCCCTAGGCAAAAAAAATAATAATAAAGATATATTATATATATATTATATATATATATATTATATTATATTATATATATATTTATATATATATATATATATATATATATTATTATATATTATATATCTATATATATTATATATACCAATCCTGTTACATCCTCCTGAACAGGACTACTTATAACATCTTCAACCTCTATATTCGTCACCTCCACCACCCCAAATCATCCCCACATCGCCCCCATTAACAAACAACCTAAGACCCCCCTATCAATTTTATCCACATTTCCAAATCTTATTCTCGGAGGCGATTTTAACGCTCACCACACCGCCTGGTATAAAGACTACCCCTCCGACCCCCGCGGTAACCATATCCTTAACGAATTGGAAACCCTTAATATCCTCAATTCCAAAAACCTCCCCACCCGAATCCCTCCCCAAGCAAACCAATCCCCCACTTCCCCTGATGTCACATTCTGTTCTCCCTCCTTACATCACCGACTAACCTGGGACACCACTACCGACCTACACTCACACCCCCCCCCCCATCCTTATAACCCTACCCCCCCCCCATCAACCCCCCCCAAAAAAAAAAAAGATTACCACATACACAAACTACAAAAAAGCTAACTGGCCAGCATTCACTGACCATATCGAAACACATATTAATCCCACACCAATCCATGACACAACATCCCTACACACCTCCATAATCCAATTAAATAACTTAATTACTAAATCAGCTAACTTATACATACCCAAAGGCCACAGAAAATCCTATAACCCCAAACTCTCCCCTGAAATCAGCCAACTCATTAAACAAAGAAACTCCCTTCGAAAACATGGACCATATTCCCCACTCATCTCTAACCAAATAACAAACCTCAATACCCAAATCAGCAACCTCATCAAACACCAACACCACTAACAAGTTTTCAGAATACCTACAATGTAATATCTCAAGAATTGATAACATGAAAACCTGGCAAGTCATCAAAAAACTAAATAATTTTCGAAACAACCCGCCCTCTCCACGAGATCCCACTCCTAACCTGATATAAATATTCTGTGTGCAAAATCCTAATGATTACCAAAGCAAAACATTATGCAAATATCTCTCGCAAACCAACCCACCCCAATAACAGGAAAATAAAAAAACAAATCAGAAAACTTCCCTCAGACCACAACCCCCCACCCCCTTTTACAATCGAAAGGATATCAGAAACTATCAAAACCCTTAAAAATTCCCCAGCTACAGGACCAGATTCAATCTCCAACTTACATCTAAAACACCTCGGTGAAAAAGCACTCCTCCGTATCACAGAAATCTTCAACAAATCCTGGCAACTCAATTATATACCCTCAATCTGGAAACAAGCATTCATACTCCCAAAACTCAAACCTAAAAAAGACCCCAATTCCCCCTCCTCTCCTCCATCAGTAAACTGCTGGAGAAACTAATATTAAACAAAATCTCCCCTCTCATCACCCTCCCAAATTTCCAACACGGCTTTAAAAGCATCACTCCATAATTTAAGCCTTACCTCCTTTACCCAACACATCAATCAATGGCTTCAACAATCCCATCCCATAGATCCATTCTCACAGCAATCGACATCAATAAAGCCTTTGATACTGTCCCCACATTCATTCTTATTCAAAAAATCCTGCAATTCCCCCTCGAAAACAATGATAAAAAATGGCTTTCTAATTTTCTCACTAACCGTTTTGCCAAAGTTCTCCACAAAAACAATCTCTCCCACTCTATTAAATTACAAAACGGGGTCCCACAGTGCGCCATTCTCTCCCCATTCCTCTTCAATCTTTTCACAGCAGACCTGCCCACCCCTACCCACCATTCCACCAAACTAATCACATACGCAGACGATATTAGCCTCATTTCCCAACATCCAGACGTAAATACAGCCACTCTGCACACCCAAGAATACTTACAACAATTAGAAACATGGTTACTATCCAACAGAATGACCGCCTCCCCCCTCAAATCCTCCATTACCCTCCTAACTACCGACCGCCACCAATCCTCAATTCACCCAATAGTTTTCTTGAACAACAATCCCCTCCCCCTAAACAAAACCCCAAAAATATTAGGACTTACATAATGACACCACATGACGTTCTCCCCCCCCCATCGACCAAATCTCTTCATCAGCCCAACGGAATACTAGGAACAACACCCTCCGAACCCTAACCCAACACAAGTTCAGTGACAGGAAACACACCCTTACCACTACTTACAAACAACTCCTTAGAACAAATATAAACTACGCTTCCCCCGCATGGTTCCCCACACTGTCAAAATCAAACTCAAAAAAATTACAAATTACACAAAACACCGCCCTTAGAATTATCACAGGATGCACTAAAACTATACCCTATTCAACATTTACATGACGAGACTTACATCCTTCCTATCTCCATTCACCTGGAGATGGTGGAGACTCAATTCTACCAGAAAACTCTAAATCCAACCCACCCCTGTCACCAAATCTTCTCCAACCTCCCCCGACACAGATTAAAATCCCCACCCTCCTCACCAGCTAAATTCTACAATGACATTTACAATATTATCCCCCCCTCCCAATAGGTCATGGCTTACACATATCCACACACAACTCACTAACACGTACCTACAAAATCGCCCCAATAATAATTTATTAAACTACCCCTCCCCAAAAATTTCCCCTATAGAAGAAACACTGTCCAGAAGAGACCAAATTGACCTCACAAAAAACTCATACAATATAAATATAGATTATAACTTGACAATGTCACCTCCCCCACCTGCACCAGATGTCAACATTTTCACGCACACATAAGCACTCCTTCTGGTGTGCTCCCGTTCGACGCCCACCCGCGGCCAAACTTCTTTCTACTATCTTCCTCCCTCGACCTCTGGAACCGCCAGCAGCGGTGGCCGGCTCCTAGAAGCAGTGTGGCCCTCCAAATTGAGGTGGGCTAGGGGCAGTAAAGTAAGTATATATATATATATATATATAATTAATAATAATATCACTACATATATACATAATTATTAATACTACAGTTTAACATTTCTCCTCAATTTATATATATATATATATATATATATATATACATAATGTTCTATATAAGTTTATATTATATATATATATATATATATTTTATTTGTCAAGTTTTATTTTATTTTTTTGCTGTCGTTGTCTGCCGCGTTCTAGCCACCTAGGGCCGCCCTCATATTCTGCCGCCCTAGGCATTTGCCTAGTTTGCCTAGCGGTTAAGAGGGCCCTGTATATATATATATATATATATATATATTATATATATATAAATATCCACTATATTACTATATAATATATATAGTATATATATATATATATATATATATATATATATATATAATATATATATATATATATATATATATATATATATATATATGCCCTGTTATGTTTTACGACTCCGTCATTTTTGATTTTTTTTTTTTTTTTTAAAATATTTACTTAGTATAATAATGATTTAAATGTACTGACACTGTTTTAAAATTTTAGAAATATTTAATAATTTTTTTAAAATCAAAATTAATATAAAAAAAAAAAAATTCAAAAATGAAATATCTCGAAAAGTACGATACTTACAGAAAAAACCAATTACATATTTGGAATCAGCCCATATAAAGCTTATTACATAAATGTAAAAAAAAAAAAAAAAAATCAATATGAAATATTTCGAAAAGAATGACAGACACTTACAGAAAAACCATTACATATTTGGAATCAACAATATAAAGCTTATTAACAAAATGTAAAAAAAAAATTAAAAAAAAAATAATAATAGGGTCGAAGCCGAGGAGACAGAGGGGGGGACGTTTTCCTTACCCCGTAGGGGAGGGGCGAGGAACCCCCCGACACCCAAAGACCAAAGAGCGGGGTTCCGGAGACCCTCCCGGAGGGGGGAAATAGTCCTACACTGTCGTTCCCCGAAGGGCCGTGAGACTCCAACTCCTGCCATCTTAGGCGGTTACCCTGGGTATTGTTTATTCAAAAAAAAAATAAACAATTAAAACTGACGGAGCCGTAAAACGTACACAGGTCCTTATATTTTTGAATCTGTTTCCGTCACAAACTTAAATTGATTGTAGGATCATATACTCGACCATATATGAAAAAAAAAAAAACAGAAAAAATTTAAAAACAGACGGAAGTCGTAAACATAACGAAGGATCCTATATATATATATCTAATATATATATATATATATATATATATAGTATATATTATATATATATATTATATTATATAATATATATAATATATAATATATATATATATTATTATATATATATATAAATATATATATAATAAAAATATATATATAATATATATTATATATATAATATATATTATATATTTGCAAATTTGTAGAAGCTGTACTGTTGCTATAGACGTAAGGTTGACGACGAGTTTTTAATTTTGCGAAGTTCCCGTGAAATCGTACGAAATAATTTGCAATTTTGAGTTCGATTTTTTTGTAAAAAAGGCATTTGTATTACGCATTATTTTGCTTCACTAATTTTAAATATTTAGTACAATAATAATAATAATAATAATAATAATAATAATAATAATAATAATAATAATAATAATAATAATAATAATAATAATAATAATAATAATAAATTATTATAATTAGTAATATTATAATAATAATAATAATAATAATAATAATAATAAAATAATAATAATAATAATAATAATAATAATAATAATAATAATAATAATAATAATAATAATAATAATAATAATAATAATAATAATAATAATAATAATAATAATAATAATAATAATAATAATAATAATAACTTATTTTATTTTAATCATCATTTCAATTTATTTTAATTCTAAATTTAGTTTATAGAAATATATTTTTTTTTTTTTTTTTTTTTTTTTTTTTTTTTTTTTTTTTTTTTTTTTTTTGTAGTTCTTGAAACAAAAGTCTCCAATATACAAGGTTGGGTATAATGGTCAAGACTTTAACGTTATTGCGAATTAGGTTTTTTGTAATAATTTTTTTTTTTTTTTGCAATTATCGTCGGAAATTTTTTTTCGTTCTGACAATAAACTTTATTCTCCATTTAGGGGGCTCGAGCCGACGGGGGACAGAGGGGGACGAAGTCCCCCCGTCGTCCACCGGGAGGCCGAGAGACCCCGACTCCTGCCATCTTTGCGGTTTACCCTATGGTATTCCTTTAGTTAAAAAAAAGAATAATTTTACTTCCCTTTACACTTTGGTATTATTTTAACTAAAGGAATACCATAGGGTAAACCGCAAAGATGGCAGGAGTCGGGTCTCTCGGCCTCCCGGTGGACGACGGGGGGGACTTCTTCCCCCCCTCTTCCCCCGTTGCCTCGAGCCCCCTAAATGGGGCTAATAAAAATTTTTTTTTAAATATTTCCGACGAATAAATGAAAAAAAAAAAAAGGATTTTGTGTTACTGGTAGGTGCTGGGTTTCTCTATTAATGATGGTCAGGCTTTAGACACTGATACATATATATATATATATATATATATATATATATTATATATATATATATATATATATATATATATATATATAAATATATTTAATTTTTTTATTTATATTTATATAAATTATATATATATATATATATATATATATATATATATATATATATATATATTATATATATATATATATATATATAATTCAATGTACATTTAGATTTATATGGTTTGAAATATAAAAAAAATCAAATAATAATGAAATAACAATCTAAATATATAAAAAAGAATCTAGTAATGAAGATATGTTGCTTCACATTTATTCGTTTCAGTCACTATGATCTGGATAGTCGTAGGCTGAGCATTGCCTATCTACTTAATTTAGATGATAAAATATCGTCGATTGCCAATATATATTATATATTATAGTAATATTATATATATATATATATATATAATATATATATATATAATATTACTATATATATATATATATATATATATATATTATATATATATATATTATATTATATATATATATATATATTATATATACTATATCAGAGAGAGAGAGAGAGCAGAGAAGAGAGGAGAGAGAGAGAGAGAGAGAGAGGAGAGAGAGAGAGAGAGAAGAGGAGAGAGGGAGACGCGAAATTAAAACACCAGCAAACTTTTAACTCGTTCTAACAGTTACAGTTTTCTACAAATGTGCCTATATATATATATAATAATATATATATAATATATATATATATATATAATATATATATATATATTATATATATATATATATTATATATATATATATATATTATTATATTATATTATATATATATATATATTATATACATGTTATATATATATATTTTATTATATAATATAAATATATATATACTATTATATTATATAATATTATATATATATATATATATATATATAATTATATTAATATATATATATATTATATATATATATAATATCTATATATATATTCGGATATATCATTATTTATGGAACTTCATTATATATTATCCCTGTATATTATACCGGGCCCACCCTATTGGATTTTCTTGTTTTCTCAATAGTGTTATGGGAGCTCGAGTGATGGCCTTAGGTTCAGAATATAAGTTAGGATATTTTTTTTTTTTTCTTTATCTGTTCCTCATTTATATTTATTATTAATTAAAAACAGAATAAAATATTTCAGCTACATTGGACCTTAAATGAATATACCGGTAACAGAAAGGGCCCCTAATTATGAATTATTTTTACAGTAGGTAACGTAATAAGGACAATATGTAAAATTTCAAAAGTTACAGAAGTATTTTATTAATAAATATTATTTTTATTTTAATAAATAATTACAAATTATCTATTTTATTATTTTGTATTAATAAATATTTGATTTAAATAATGAAATATTCAAAGTAATTAATATCAGACCTTTACCACGAAAATACCAAATTGACTTTAATAATTGGAATATCAAGCGTATAATAAGTATATCAAACTAATTTAGTTATTAAAATAAAAAAGCATTATTATTTATTTTTCGGCTTTTTATAAAATTATATTGTAATAATATTCAAAAAGTAGTTCGACTACTACAGATAAAAATCACATAATTATACATTAATTATTTGGAATAATATCTAAATCATGAATAAAGTACTTTTTATTAACAAATATGACAAAAATAAATATATAATATTATACTAAATAATATATTTAAATAAATTAAATAATAAAATTAGGGGTTAGCTATCGTTAGCTATCATAGTAACTATGATGAGAAGGATCGACTTATGATGCAGCACGGACCGTATCAGATAGCGTTAGATTAGGGGTGCGCTAGTCCGTTATAGCCTGCCTCTGATATGAGTTGCTTGATGTCATGTCGTTGTAATCTATTCGGAGGGGTTCTAGAATACTCGCACTCATAATTATCCATACCAGATCATATGCATTATGTTCATTGTACTCATTACTTCGACGATAAGTCGATGCGAGTCACAAGTCGAGTCGGCATGTCAAGACTGTCTAGACTTATACTAAGAGCGCAAGCATGCGATATGTTCACGATGAGGTATTGTAGAGTGGTTAGTTATTCAAGCATCAGTATTGTGCATAGTGAGAGTATTGTCTCTAAATCGAGAGTGTTACTGTGGTATGTCTGACTAATATAGCCACTGTCTTATGAGATGGGAATCACGACTGTGTGCGTTATAGCTGGATGCGACAGTTGCGTGATGACAATGTACAGCGACAATATACTGTAGATTATGTACTTGATGATTCGCTATGCTCGATACTGATCTTGCAGCGCATGTCTTACAATCTCGCATCGATGATGGCTCAGATTGTCACTCGAGTTAGGACTAGAGAGACTGACAGTTCTCGCTCAGCGCAGTATCGCTCAGAGCAGCAGATACAGCGATACTATGAGTGAGAGAGACGTGCTTCATGTCTAGCGTGTAGTGCTCTGTATAGGTATAGACGCTATATTTTCATCATAGGTACGATAGTGAGATATACTAGCTACAGGGCGTCTACCTGCATCATCGTCTCTCTATATTCTGCTTGTTGGCACAGACGCATGACACCGACAGTGGGTTACTTCGTTGTATCACCCAATTAATACTAATTTACGCGTCACGCTGCTGGGTCGTTCCTGGAGTCACCTCTCCCTGGCATCGAGGGGTAAATACCCGTCCTACCGCTGTCGTTCCCCGGAACCGTTACCCTTGGTATTTCATTTTAGTTAAAAAAAAAAAAATTAAAAGTTACTAATCGTAAAACGTAACTGGTCCTATATATTTTTTAATCATGTCCGTACCACTGAAATCCATTATTTAAACACTCAAATATTAAAAAAAAAAACAAAATAAACAAAAAACTAAACCAAGCGTAAACAGAATAGGTCATATATATATATATATATTATATATATATATATATATATATTATATTATATATAATATAAAATATTATATAATATATATATATTTATATATATTAATATTATATATATATAATATTTATATATATATTATATATATATATATATATATATATATATATATATAGT
>JABUQX010014437.1:0-7500 GCA_015478945.1 Trachelipus rathkii
CCGCATGTTGCTAGTGAGGACAAAATACCTGGTGCTTTCAGAGGCCTGGTGGAGTATGATGAGCCATCTGGTTCCAAAGTTGTTTCAATAGCTGGGCAACTGAGTTTCAGGTGTCCAGCTCTATTTTCTTTAGTTGATAAGAATATTGCATATTAATCGCAATTATATAAGATGTAAATAAAGAAATTTTTTTTTATTTATTATCTTATATAATTGCGATTAATATGCAATATTTAACATCTACAATATAAAGAACGAGGGATAGAACAGGCTGGACACCTGGTGATGTCGCCTTGAAGGGAGCTCGGTTGCTTTATAACTGTTCTTGAATCCAACTTTTTTGGGTTGGAGGATAGCTCAGTCGTAAAGCACCGGGTATATTGTCCTCATTCGCAACATGCGGTGGTTCAATCCCAGAGAAGGCAGTTAATTCTTTACCTTCCCATAAAATGTTCTTTCTTTATTTACATCTTATATAATTGCGATTAATATGCAATATTTAACATATATATATATATATATATATATATATATATATATATATATATATATATATATATATATATATATATATATATATATATATATATATATATATATATATATATATATATATATATATACAAGGTTGCATTGGTAAACTCCCGGGGAGCTGCCCACCTACCCACCCGGGCTGGGCTTTTTATACAAAAAACCCGGGCAAAATGAAAGGCGGGTGTTTTATAAAAAATTATAACGTAGATTGATATAATTATTAAGAACTGAGATAAAAGAACAGAATTATTACATATATTTACACTGTAATTACAGTATTATGGCAAGAAATGTTGTTTTTTTTGTGAAGATTACTACATTTGTATAACTAATTAATTAATTTATAGTTTCTTTAATTTGTAAAAACCATTTAAAAACAATTATTTTTTTAGTTAAATGAAAAATGTAATATTTAAGATAATAGGGGTGATAAAAGAAAAATATTGATAAAAATTACAATTTTAATATTATTCAATGCTTGGCCTAACTAAGTTTGCCTGATTTGTTTCTGTTTACATTTTTAGGAGAAACCGAGAAACAGCTGTTTTCCTTCTTCTTCTTCACACACAAACACACTCACAAAGCCACAAACACACATTATAATTTATATATATATATATATATATATATATATATATATATATATATATATATATATATATATATATATATATATATATATATATATATATATATATATATATATATATATATATATATTTATATATATATATATATATATATATATATATATATATATATATATATATATATATATATATATATATATATATATATATATATATATATATATATATATATTTAGTGATGCACCGAGAGTAATTTTGGCCGGAGAGCCGGAGGCCGGAGAATGAAAATTTTAATTCCGGCCGGAGGCCGGAGTCTCCGGCCGGAGAATGAAATTTCCATTTATACTTACCTTCTATATATATATATATATATATATATATATATATATATATATATATATATATATATATATATATATATATATATAATTTTTATATATATATATATATATATATATATATATATATATATATATATATATGTTATATATATATATATATTAATTATTTTTATTTTTTATTTGATTTTATCTAAAAATATTAAGAACATCTGTAATTAATTTCCATTCTGGATATTATGTCTTCTCTAGTGTGGGATTACTTTAAGATTAAAGTAAGCGATAATAGTAAAGCTGAGTGTCTTTTGTGCGCTACTAGGAATACATTACTATCAAGAGGAAACCCAAAGAAAGGTTCAAAATATTATAGCACAAAACCTTTACTGGATTATCTTGAAAAGAAACATAAAACCACATATTTGAAGATAAATATCTGAATCTTCAAGAGGAAAAGTGGCAGAAAAAAGAAAACATGATATCACAGATACAGCAGATGATGATCCATGTCTATCCATATCATCAACTTCTACCTCTATTAAAAAAAAAGATTTCTTCAGCCTACACTGTTTGAAATAACTGAGAAAACAAAGATTTGGGACATTAATGATAGAAAAATCACAGAAATTCATTTCAAAATTGGGGAAATGATTGCTGTGGACAATCTGCCATTTTCATTTGTAGAAGACATTGGATTTAAGAGATTAATAAATCACGTATGTCCACAATATAATATTCCATCAAGGAGGTTCTTTTCAGAAGAGATTATCCCAACAATATATAAAAGGGTAAAGAACAAAATAACACTTCAGCTGCAAGAAATTCAAGCAAAATCATTAACATCAGATATTTGGACTTGCTCATATAACAATGAAAGCTTTATAAGTATGTAAGGGCATTGTATTGATAAAGATTTTCAAAGGAAGAGTGGAACATTGCAAATCAGTAGTTTTAGTGTTTCTCATTCAGCAGAAAATATATGTCTAAAAAGTGAGGAAATACTTAAGAGCTGGGATTTAAAAAAAGAAAATATTCATGTTGTCCTAACAGATAATGCACCAAACATTACAAAAGGTATAAGAGTGACAGGTGAGAGAGACATGTTTTATTCATTCCTTACAGCTAGTAAGTAATACATGATTCTATATTTTCTCAAAAATCAATTAAGATTTAATTACTTTATGTAGGAAAATTGTAGGGCATTTTAGTAGATCACCAATTGCTACAACTAAGTTAACTGAAATTCAAAAATCTCAAAATTTGCCAATACACAAGCTTATCCAAGATGTGGAAACAAGATGGAACTCATCATATTATATGTTGCAAAGGATCATAGAGCAAAAAATTGCAATTACTATATATTCTTCAAATTCGAAAAACAATCTAGAAATCTTAAATGCAAATCACTGGAAGCTAATGGAGAATATAATTAGATTGCTACAACCATTTGAAGAATTAACTAAAAGAGCGAGCAATGATAATGTAGATTTATCTTTTGTAATACCTGCAGAAAAATTTAGTAAAAACTTGGAAGGATAGCGGTGTAAAAACTATGAAAGATGAACTTTTAAATTGTTACTGAACGTTTTGGTACCATTAAAGAGAAGAAACTTTATGTACTTGCAACAGTTCTAAATCCACAATACAAATTAGCTTCCTTTGATATTATTGATCAGAATAAAATAAAATTTATGCTCAAAGAAGAAGTAAAACTTTTTATAAAAGTTAAAGAAAATATTACATTAAGTTCAGATTCTGATGAATAAAATGATTATCAAAATGATCAGTCTCATACAGATTCACATGAAGAATCTGAAATGAAACGGCAGATATTGAGAAGGAAACACTTTCAATTTTCTGAAAGTGCTTTGATGACATGCTACAAGAAAAATCGTCAGAAGAAAATGAAGAATATTCAGATATAATCAAACCAAGTGGAACTGATCAAAGGAGAAAAAAGTTAAAATGCAAACGTAGAAGCAGCAGTGAGAGAAAACAACATAAATTAGAAAATACTATTCAAACTACTGTGGATAAATATTTTGCAGCACCACTTATGGAACGAAATTCGGATGCTGATCCACTGTTATGGTGGAAAGAAAGAAAAGCTCTTTATCCTGATTGCATCTTACCTGAATTAGCTAGGAAATATCTCTTTGCTCCACCTTCAAGTGTATTTAGCGAGAGAATGTTTAGCCAAGCAGGAAATATTTATACAAGTAAAAGGAATTGTCTTTCTCCAACACTAGCTGATCAGCTCCTGTTTCTTCATCATAATTTAAGAGCATTTGATTTTAAATATTAGAGAATGGTTACCTAAATAGCAACGCATAAGCTATTTAACTTTCCTTTCATAGACTTGTGTTTAACAATATAATTTAATTTTCTCAAAAAATTCTATTGTGATACTCTATACAGTATCGATAACAGCTGGTACATGCACTTTATAATATATATATATATATATATATATATATATATAGTTTCAAATGTTATTATTATTATAATAAATGTTGTTGTTGATTTTGTTCTTATTTTTATATATATATATATATATATATATATATATATATATATATATATATATATATATATATATATATATATATATATATATATATATATATATATATATATATATATATATATATATATATATATATATATATATATAGTTTCAAATGTTAGTTTGTTAAAACTTTAAAAAAAATTTAATAATTTAAAGATTAAGGATATAAATTATAATTTTTTTAGTCTTTTGGTCAGATATGGCATGTAGTTTAAAAGTTCTTTTACCAATTTCATATACTTATTTCTGTATTGCATTTTTAAAGCTAGATTTATCAAAAGTGTATTTTTGTTAGGGGTAGTGATTTTGGATATCATACCCTTTTAAGTTGTTTATCAAAATAATTAGTCAATTTAGTAAATGGTGTCATATAGACCTATTCATATTATTATATATTATTATAGTTATAATATTAGTTATTAGTTTGACTTAATATTGTCACTACAACAAAAATATATTAAAATAATTTTTTTAAACTTTTTGTATGAATCAATTCTTCTAAATAAATTTAATTCATTAAATGTCTCATTAGTACTTTCAATGAATTATAACTATTTTTATTTTCCAAACTACCTTTTAAAAATATAGGTCTCCGGCCGGAGAAAGCCGGAGACTAGTGGTCTCCGGCCGGAGCCGGAGATCTTTAAAAAGGCCGGAACCGGCCAAGCCGGAGCCGGAACCGGAGATCCGGTGCATCCCTAATATATATATATATATATATATATATATATTAATTTTGTTTTAACTCACCATTCAGCTACTAGGTTATATATATATATATATATATATATATATATATATATATATATATATATATTATATTATATATATATATATATATATATATATATATATATATATATATATATATATATATATATATATATATATATATATATATATATATTATTCCTGCTAAAGATATTTATAATAAAAAATGAATTTTTTATCAAATCTATTTTGTCCATTTTGCCCAAAAAACCCTGGGTTTTTTAATAAAACCTGGTGGGCCGAGCAATTTAAAATGCATATAGGTATCTCCAGATCTGTATATATATATATATATATAGTTTATATATTCATATATATATATTTATATTTATATATATAAGTTGAAAAACCTGTATTTTTTTGCAACCCTATATATATATATATATATATATATATATATATATAGGGCTGGCTGGTTTAACCCAATGGTTTAAAGTTAAACCATCAACGAAATTAGGTGGTGCTAGTACGACCAAAAATTTAATTGACTTTAGTAATATTGTGGGAAGTGAAAGTGATGCCAGATTTGACCATACAAAAGTTGATAATTATGATGACAGCAACACTAATTTAGATAAATTTTATCAAATTTAAAGTAAAAGTTAAAGAAAAAGTTGAAGAAAATAACGTTAAATAATTTGTCGCCAAAGATGAATAAATAAATGATAAATCAAAAAAAGATAGCTGAAGTTTGATGAATCTTTCTGGCATCTCCAATTGAGGTAGATATAGAGTTGTTTGGTTTAAACCAAATGAATTAAAATAATGGTTTAAAGCATAGTTCAAAGCATAATAAAATCAGTGATTTAGACTTTAAACCATTAAAAAAAAGTAATTTAAAAAAATAATTTTTTTTGTTGCTTTTTTTTTTAGTAATTTTCATTTTCATATTCCAGTATCTATCTGTAAAAAGCATTAAAATTTAAATTAAAATTAAAATTAAAAATAATGAATGAAATATAAATGATGGAGAAAGAATATGTAACAAGAATATCTTTTATATATATATATATATATATATATATATATAGTATATATATATATATATATATATATATATATATATATATATATATATATATATATATATATATATATATATATATATATATATATATATATATATATACTGAATATTATTAGCAAATAAAGAATTATGTTCAATTACATGTGTTTCATTTCTTGAATTGTTTTTAAGTTAAGTAGTAATTTTACTATTTTAGATACATTTAAAAAATGACGATATCTTGTTTTAGTTATTGACTTATAAATTTTGATATTTTTAAATTAACGAATGTAACATCTATAACTATCAATAAATTTTTTTTTAGAAATGTGAACTTCCATTAAAATAAGACTAAATGTGTGAATTTGAGCATCAAAATATTCATTATTACATGTATAACAGTACTTATTATAGAAATTTACATTAAAAATATATTAAAACCATAAAAAACGAAAAAAAATCAAAAACCAATTGTTTTTCTTTGCTTTTTAATTTTTAAAAAAAATTTTTTTTCTAACTAACTAACTAACTAACTAACTAACTAACTAACTAACTAACTAACTAACTAACTAACTAACTAACTAACTAACTAACTAACTAACTAACTAACTATATATATATATATATATATATATATATATATATATATATATATATATATATATATATATATATATATATATATATATATATATATATATATATATATATATATATATATATATATATATATATATATATATATACATATATATATATATATATATATATATATATATATATATATATATATATATATATATATCTTAGTTATTATTATAAATATTATATATTGTTGAAAGTATAGAAATGTTCGAGGTTAAAAAAATTTATTATCTAGTATTTTGCCTTAGTTAAGGAATGTTTATTTTTTTATTGAAAATTATTATGATATGATAACCAATAGTAAACATACATTAACACTCCCGATTTGTTAATGGCTTCGCGTAGTATGATCGAGCCCGAGTATTCCCTTGATGTTACTCTTCCGTGCCTCTAATATTGCCAGCCATTGTCTCAGTTTCATTAATGGATGTAATCTACTTATCGTCTTCTTGTTGTATTATATTTTGCGTAGATCAATGGTCTTCTTTTTGGCGCATATTAATGGTAACTTGTCATCACTATAGCCTGCGGATGCATGGGCAGGACGAATTGTCTTCGTCGTCATCAGCGATACAGCCAGTTCTTCATCAAAAATCAGTTGTTTCATCAACGCAGTTCAAATCACAATTGCATGATCAGCGGCCAGTGCTCTCACCGCTTTCGTAGAATTGAACGGTAGTATCAGACGATTTAATAGTAATGCCAATTTGGTAAAATGTTTTTGTAATATACGGTGTGTTTAAATGGGGAGTGTGCTTGAGATATTTGTTTCTGTTACTTAGCTTGTTGAGGATTTATTAATGATATACAGGGCGAGCTTTGAGTTGAACGCAGTTACTCATTTTGTGTAGGGTAGAAGTGGGTTTTCTGCATATTGTGTACTGTAGATTTGTGTTATTATCTAACCCCAATTGCACACACTGGTTCTCTTCTCATACACGCAACACAAAAATAGGTATACTTTCCTCTCTATTTCTTCGAGCACTCCGTATATGCTCCCCACCCTTTCTACAAAATGAAATTAACTTTCTATATTCCAACTTCAAAAAA
>JABUQX010014437.1:15000-25000 GCA_015478945.1 Trachelipus rathkii
TTGGCGAGAGAAAGAAAGATGCATAGGTGAATGGCGAGGTGTTGTGATGGGGGTATGGTTTTAGCCCACCTGGGCCAAGGATTTATATTTTACTTTATTTGAACAAATTCTGAGGACCTTACCTTGCACTTGTACTTGAACATTCCCAGTGCTATACTTGACAAAATGTACTTGAACACAAGCGTTATATATATATATATATATATATATATATATATATATATATATATATATATATCTCTACATATTTTCCACTATATATATCTAAACATATCATTATTTGACTACTTAGTTAAGTCTATAGTATCTTTAGGCCCTGGGTGGTGAAAAAATAAATAAAGAATGTATTAGCTTCAAAATAATAAAAAACTGTATCAACAACAACAAAAAAAATAGTCAGCCATTTGAGTCTTTCATTTGAAATTTCCCAACAATTCCGTATATTAATATAGGATTATATATATATATATATATATATATATATATATATATATATATATATATATATATATATATATATATATATATATATATATATATATATATATATATATATATAAATATATATATATATATATATATATATATATATATATATATATATATATATATATATATATATATATATATATATATATATATATATATATATATATATTTATATATAAATATATATATATACCATATACTTTCTACTTCAAAATTTCCTAACCAACATATATGTATATATATATATATATATATATGTATAATATATATATATATAATATATATTATACATATATATATATATATATGTATATATCTTTACCATATATATAATATATACTTATATCTTTTTACTATATACTATATATATATATAACTATATATATATGCCACATAAGATATAAGTGTGTATGGCATGTATTTTTCTCATTATGTAAATACATAGAGTTAAAATGAACTTGATTTACGGTCAAAGAGTTATTTGGAGATTTCAACATCAAAACTATCAAAGTAATTCATTTATAAACTTTCATTTCAGCTTTCGAATTACGTTTACTTTGAGTTACAACGTATATGCTTTGCTCTCTTGCTTCTGGGCTGACGAGTATATATATATATATATGCTACTATATATATATATATATATATATATATATATATATATCTTATATATATATATATATATATATATATATATAATATTAATGTGTGTGTTGTATGTGTGTGTGTGTGTTTTGTGTGTGTGTTTGAGTGTGTGTGTGCGATCATAGATGGATAGATAGATATATAGTTAGATAGATATATAGATAGATAGATAGATAGATAGATAGATAGATAGATAGATAGAGTCTCTTAATTTTTTTAAATTCTTAATTAAGTACTCTCTTCGCTTACTTTAAACATCTTATATAAATAATTTTCTTATTAATTTTATTTCATCACAAAACTATGAATAACGATCAATAACTTCCCACGGTTTGATTCCTATTTCGACGATTATTATTCCCGTCTCTTTTCTTCTATTATTATGATTGTACTCTTGCGAATGAAAAAATTCAGGCATTGGCGTTTTTCCTCTGTGTTGTGTGTGTGTGTGTAGCGTGTGTGTGTGTTTGTGCTTGTGATTAGGTGTGTTTGTGTAGGTGTTTGTTTGTGTGTTTGTATTTTGAACTTCCTTAATGGTTGGTTATGACAGAATGAAATAGTGCCTGGAGATTTTAGAAAACATTTTCTTTTACTATAATTAACAAAAGATTTACGAGTATAGACACTTTCGTGCAACTTCGAATTGTTTCTTTAAAAAAAATAAATATATTCATATATATGAATAAATACTTTCTTCTGATAATTATTATTATGGATAAGAAGCATATTTTCAAGTTTCCAACACACACACATTCACACACACACACACACACACACACACACACACACATATGTATATATATATATATATATATATATATATATATATATATATATATATATATATATATATATATATATATATATATATATATATATATATATATATAGACGGTCAGATTTTTTTAATGCTCACAGTATGTAGCTAGAGAACGGCAGGTCCTACAGTAAAATAAATACTGTGATTTAAATGGGTATATTTGTGTAAGTAAAGAAGTGAATGTGTATATATATATATATATATATATATATATATATATATATATATATATATATATATATATATATATATATATATATATATATATATATATATATATATATATATATATATATATATATATATATATAAATTTATATATTTATTTATATATATATATATAAAAATTTAAATATATATATATATATATATATATATTCTTTCTCTCTTTCTCTCTCTCTCTCTTATATCTCTATATCTATCTCTCTCTCTCTCTCTCTCTCTCTCTCTCTCCTTATATATAAAACGATGATCACTTTGGTGTTAGATGAGTCATAAATAATTCAGGTACAACTTATTAATAAAAGACAATTATAAAATAGGTGATAGGTTTTCTTTCTTTATTAACATCCCTTCTTGTTGTTTTTGATCACAGAAATATAATATAAATTTTATTATATATAAAATTAATGGCTTTGTTATCAACAAAATACAAATAAATCGTTTATTATTTGATTTCCATTAATTATGATCTTTTCTTAGAACAGTTTGCAGAGGATGGAACGTATTATTAGCTCCATGATCTCTACTAAGATTTTAATCGCCACTCTTTGTATTCGTTACAAGAGATCACTTTTACGGAGATATTAATAATGAACCTTTCACTTTAATTTAATTATTTTATTATAAAATGAAGAACGTGTAAGGGCGAGGCCCTTCAACACACCTTCTCAGCTCTGATGTCTGTGGCTGAAATCTCCATTCTTTCTCCCGGTTGAGTCAAGCAAAATCAACCGGCAGACGAAATTGCACTCATTGGTTAGTTTGATTTTAAATAATATAACAAACTAAAAGTAGTTATGTACGATCTTATATGTACGTAGGCCATTTTTACCTTACATAAAAACACAAAACCTTCTTAGAGGCATTGTTTACAAGCTCTTCATAGATATGTACCAGAAATACGCTCATCAGAGAACGTTTGGTTACACTTACAAACATATTCATAATTTTATATCGACCTGAGGTGAAGATTGAGCGCATGGTACATATATATATATATATATATATATATATATATATATATATATATATATATATATATATATATATATATATATATATATATATATATATATATATATATATATATATTTATATATATAATAAATAAATATATATATATATATATATATATATATATATATATATATATATATATATATATATATATATATAGATCATATATATATATGAAGTCTATAATGGGGTGTATATATATATATATATATATATATATATATATATATATATATATATATATATATATAAGTCTGCATGAGTTGCAGACTTTTCCATATACATAGTTCATATTTTGTAAGAGTCGACAGTCATTGAACACCTGCCAGGTGAACGAAAAAGATAATGTAGGATAAATGTAGTCATTTGTTTCAAAACTAAAAACTGATTTATTTAAATTACATTTTGGTCTTCACGAGCTAATATTAAACTACTTTCAATTAAGTTTTATTAAAAAAATGGTAAATAAAAACAAATACAATAAAAAGTTATCTATAAAGTCTGCATGTTATGCAGACTTCGAACCTTATTTTATAACTTTTTTTTTTTACAACGTAAAGTTAGTGTGGCTAATGCCGTTATTTGGATTGGTCGATGTCGCTTATCAGTGTAATCGATGAAATTTTGATGATTTTGTTTGCTAAGAAAATCTTGCATTTGATTTAAATTTATTATTGTGAACTAGTGTCTATTAGTTTAATTAATGGAGTAAATAAGATCTTGAACTTTTTTTTTATTTTATTTTATTTTATTCCTCCTTCCTTAAGAATAATTCATGTCAAATACGGTACATATTTTAAAATTCATTAAATTTTCCACCTTAACACTTCATGAAAAGGTAGAAATTAAAAAGAATTTCCGTAAAATTCCCACTCTCAATATAAAAAGAGATTGATAAAAGTAGAGATAACGCATACGTTCGGAAATTCGATCCAGCTTTATGATAAAAATGATTGGATTTGTGGTTGTGAACACAACAATTTGCTCTTTTGCTTTCCTTGTTTATTGTTTGGAGGAGACAAATAATGGACAACGAATGGCATTTCTAGGAACTAGGTCTAATAAAGGGAACTTTCTTAACTACTTCCATATAGTATAGCTTTTTTGAAAAATGCAGCCTTCCCACAGCCGCCCTGTATATATATATATATATATATATATATATATATATATATATATATATATATATATATATATAATTTAATGTGTTTTTTTATAAATATATTTATTTATATGTATATATATATATATATTAATAATAATAATAATAATAATAATAATAATAATAATAATTTATTGGATATTGTTGTTACCCATATATAAAATATGGTTTGTTCGAACACGTAAGAGTAACACTGGCTTTGGCAAAATTTACATTAAATAATTTTTCAAAAATGAAATATTTGTTTATAGTTACGTATATATTAACTTAAATGTGTTATATAAAATAAAATATATAAAAAATTAAATAAAATTCAAACATTTGAATATATATATATATATATATATATATATATATATATATATATATATATATATATATATATATATATATATATATATATATATATATATATATATATATATATATATATATATCATATATATATATATAGATAGTCAGATTTTATGCTCACAGTATGTAACTAAGGGACCGGCGGGTCCTACAGTAAAATAAATTATATATTTGGAATCAGCCGAAAATTCTAAGGATAAAGCGTAAAGGGAAGTAAAATTATTCTTTTTTTTTAACTAAAGAATAATAAGGTAAACACAAGGTGCTTGGGAGTCAGGAGTCTCAGCCACTCCCGGTGAACGACAGGACTAATCCCTCCGGGGATGATCTCCGGAACCCCGCTCTTTGGTCTTTGGGTGTGCGGGGGTTCCTCAGACCATCCCCTCCGGTAAAACGTCCCCCCCTCTGTCCCCGTCGGCTCAGGCCCCCTAAATAGGGAAATAATTTTAAAATATTTTCAGTGAATAACAAAAAAAAAAAAGAAAAAAAAATTCAAATCCCACATCCTTAATTTCATGATTCCAAATATAATAATTTATAGGACCTGCCGTTCTCTAGTTACATACTGTGAGCATTAAAAAAATCTGACCATCTATATATATATATATATATATATATATATATATATATATATAAATATATATATATATATATATATATATATATATATATATATATATATATATATATATATATATATATATATATATATATATATATATATATATATATATATATATATATATTTATTAATAATTATTAAATAATAAATATTTACTTGAAATAAACTAAAATTCAAATAAATGAATATGAAAATAAATTAATTTGGAAGCACATTTACCTTTCAACTAAGAACTACTTTATCTACCTTAAGCAGCTTCACAATTTTCCATTTTTAAATATGTAAAGCAGTATTAATTTAGTTATCGTGGTTATATCTTCAGAAAAGAATTCACCATTTATGAATGGCATTAGTCAATTATACTTGGCCATACAAATTATTTTTAAAAGTAATATATATATATATATATATATATATATATATATATATATATATATATATATATATATATATATATATATATATATATATATATATATATATATAACCTATATATATATGGACCTTGGACCTTTTACATGACTGAAAGAAAATTTTCATCGGAAAGGTTTACACCCTTGATATTATACTGCTTTAAAAAAATAAAATTTAATTTATTTTGGATACAGCAACAATTTAAATATTTTTTAAAAAAGTGAAATATTTTTGGATAATTACGTATATATATATATATATATATATATATATATATATATATATATATATATATACTATATATATATATATATATATATATATATATATATATATATATAATATATATATATATATATATATATATATATATATATATATATAAAGTGGTCAGCTTTGGACCAGGCTAAAAGAAAAAGGAACTAAGAACAAAATAAATTATTAGTCTATACTCTTTGAAATCAATAAAAATTCTAAGGGATGCAGGATTTCCCTTTTTTAAAATTATTTCCCCATTTACGAGGCTCGAGCCGACAGGGGACAGAGGGGGGGACAAAGTGTAAAGGGAAGTAAAATTATTCTTTTTTTTTAACTAAAGGAATACCACAAGGTGAAAAGCCTGAATGAGTAGGAGTCAGGGTCTCTCAACCTCCCGGTGAACGACAGGGGACTAATCCCTCAGATATTCCAGGACCCCACTCTGCCACAGGTCTTTTCAAAGTGTCGCAGAGAATTCCTCCGACCATCCTCCAGTAGGTATAGAGCATCCCCCTCTGTCCCCATCAGCTCAGGCCTAAATGCAGAATAATTTTTAAATTTCGACGAATAAAAAAAAAAAAAAAAAAAAACTTAAAATTTTCCACCTCTCATTATATATATATATATATATATATATATATATATATATATATATATATATATATCTTTACTTATATATATATATATATATATATATATATATATATATATATATATATATATACTATATATATATATATATATATATATATATATATATATATAAAACTGAAAAAGCATTTTTAAAAAATAATAATGACAGTGAAGCTCCTTTTTCTTTTTTTCTTTTCTTATTGCTATAATTCCGTAATAAATACCAAGAGCACCAACATTATTTAAGGACATAAGTTTTGGGAATTCATGCGAAAGGGACGGCGCCATATATGTATATATATGTAACCCATATATATAAAAGTGTAATAAAGAATTAATAGTAAATATGGCACGTTATTTTATTTGAAAACACTTGGCAACGTTGTATGGTGGGAATATTATAAAATCGATTATCTTTTCTAAAATATCGATGTTGATACATTAAGTTTAATTGTTCTTACCATATATATATATATATATATATATATATATATATATATATATATATATATATATATAACTATATATATATATAATTCATTCCGTGTAATGTCTACATTATATATATATATATATATATATATATATATATATAAAATGAATTTCATTGGAAATATTTTTCAATTTTCCATTTAAGTGATTTTTAGATATTTATTTATTTATTATTTAAGTGTTTATTTACATGTTTATTTTTTATTATTATTTTTATACTAGAGTTGGTGAACGCACCGGGTGCGTTGCGGAACACAATTCCAGTGTCCCGGTGCGGTGCGGGGTGAGGTGAGCGGTGCGCTGACTCTGGTGCGATGTGGTGCACGGATCGCAGACTCCGGTGCGGTGTGATGCGGTGTGATGCGGTGTGATACGCAGTGCGCTGTCTATGGTGTGATGTGGTGCGATGCGTGGTAATTTGTCTCAGGTGCGGTACGGTGCGGTGCGATGTGGTACGCTGTCTAAGGTGTGATGCGGTGCGTTAGCTTTAGAGCGGTGCTGTGCGTGATTCCGGTGAGGTACGTTGTGTGTTAAATCTGGTGCGGTGCGGTGCGGCGTGGAAAACTCCGGCGCCTGTCCTACCATATATTAAACATACTCAAAAATAATAATAATAATAATAATAATAATAATAATAATAATAATAATAATAATAATAATAATAATAATAATAATAATAATAATAATAATAATAATAATAATAATAATAATATTATTATTATTATCATTATTATTATTATTATTAATATTATTATTATTATTATTATTATTATTATTATTATTATTATTATTGGCATGCCTTCTTCTTAACTATGTAACCTTATTATTATTATTATAAAAGCAGAGATTGTGATTGATGGAGTTGATTCTTTCACCTGACAAAAATAAACAGAGCTAATAGATTATATATACTGAGAAAGCAATATTAAATGCATCAAGGGCAAAACATGCTGACGCTAATGAATATCCGAGTGAGCTTAAGTTGCTTGCTGCTTCACTCCGTTCTCGCTCCCCCAAAAAAAAAGAAATAATGAAAAAATTAGAAAAAATAAAAATATTATAAAAAATTATTTTCAATGAAGTTTATAATCTTGGATTTGTGCCAGTAAAATGATTCACTTAAAATAACTTCGAACGCATTACTATAGATTATTTGCAAAGATTATTTTTTTTATTTCCTATAAGTTTATGAAGCTCTCGAATAAAATAAAAAGGAGAAATATGTTAGATTTAAAATTGTGCTTTTTATATAATAATTAATCAATAATATAATAATTCAGATATGGTCTTACATTTAGGTTTTGGTTACTAAGTTTAATCTAGATTAAGTTAACTTGATTGTCGAATAAATATGGCATCCCACCTCATGGAGGAGGATGGTAACACCTTAAATATGGCATGATTAAAGTTCGCCATACACCCTTCCGTATCATTATAAGGAATTTTCTTAATTGGTTGAGTTGATGTATATCAGGTTGATGACTGAAAATAAATTTCCAACATAATGTAATAAGAAAATGAATAACAAGTTACTAAAGCAAATAATTTTAGCTTATGTCGATTATCCGCTTCCAGTTACGCTCAGTAATTTACTTTTTAAAATCTACATATTATTTGAATAAAGTGTTAAAAAGATCTTAGTGTCGCATGCGTGTTTTTTTTTCTTTTTTCATAACATATAAGTGAAATAAATAGTAAAATAAAAATAAATCACATTATATACGTTAAGTAAAGGTTATGTTAGAGTACAGTTAGTTACATAGATTTAAACTATATACACGTTAAGTAAAGGTTAAGTTAGAGTTTACTTAGTTTACATAGATTTGAACTTTTTTTTTAAATATTTTTAGAGGAGTGAAGCTGCTTTAATACTAAAGTTTCAATTTGAATTTTCAATTCAATTTTATGAAATGTGTCCGAATTCACACAATCGATATGTATATGGTGGTGGAGGCGGATAATCGACAAGACCCCAATTTTTTTTATAATTATCGTAAAAAGTACCTCAATTATTATTAAATTATCATTTAAAATTTATATGAATGTTAATATTTTAAAAGGAAAAATTTTAAAAAGTATTATTGTTATTTTAATTATTGTTTTATATTACTGGTTTTGAAATTTAAAAATATATAATTAATCATTTTTGTTCAATCGAATTATTAAATAAAATAAAAATTAATTTATTTGTATTTTAAGCAAAATTGTTTGGGGTTTTTATTTGGACAAGAAATTAAATTATATTCAAAGATTTATTGTTATTCAACAATTTTATTTTCGTTTCTCTCTCTCTCTCTCTCTCTCTCTCTCTCTCTCTCTCTCTCTCTCTCTCTCTCTCTCTCTCTCTCTCTCTCTCTCTCTCTCTCTCTCTCTCTCTCTCTCTCTCTCTCTCTCTCTCTCATTATTCTAAATTCTGGTTTAAAATCACTGATAAACAATATGGGTTTAAAAGTACTAATTTTGTGCGTCCAGTATATTTAGAGTATTAAGTTGTTGTTTACTAAAGCATAATATTTTTTAAATTTAAGGATAAGCTCTGAGTTCTTTTATGAATAAATAATGAAATTTAAGGTCAGTGGGCTTAACTTCCCTTTTACCATTTGGAAATATTTAATACAAAGTAATACCATAGTTGCCTTACTCATCTCATTTTTATTACTCTTTAGCATATTGTACAATTTAAGTTAAAATAGCAGTCTACGATGTTTTATCTATACTACATACACATAATATCCAATATACATAGTTTATGATTTAATGATGTAGATATTATTTATAATCATTAGTTTATTTTTACTCTCTAATTTACAGAATATATTATTAAATATATATATTATTATGAAAGTCCATTTAAAAGAACAATAAAAAATAT
>JABUQX010014437.1:37500-59757 GCA_015478945.1 Trachelipus rathkii
TCTATTGGTAAATCATTACAACCTTATATCTTCCTTTAATACTTTCTCTCCAGCAGCTCCATCCCTATGCGTTTTTTTCTGGCACTTTGATCGGGCTTAGGAAGCCCGCGTCTTCTACGCTAACTATAATTGGAATGACTGCTTTGACTCTAGTATTGCCCAGCTTCTGCCACTAAGGTGGGGCTGCCAATCGTTGACAGGATAGGCAGGTTCATTCCTTAACTGACTAAAATCTTTCTCTCACCTCATAATCCACTTAGTTGATCCCATTGCCTGTTCTCATGGCCATTCAGGCTAGAGACAGCGCTTATCGAAGTGGAAAAATTCTCGTTCTCCTATCACTCACTAATTTTCATTCAACTAGAAATCATTGCAGGGATACTCTTCGACGGGCAAAAGCGGGCATTCATCAAACGAAGGTGCGCTAACCTCCTTGGTTCTCCTACTGATAAATCTTTCTGGCCTCTTGCCAAAAACATCTCTAACAACTTCTGTAAATCTGCCTTTCCTCCTCTTATTCGATCTGATATTTCTGTTGCTAACTCTACAACTGAAAAGGCCAATCTCTTCGGCCTCCTATTTTCCTCTAACTCAACCCTGGACGATTCTGGCATTCCTCCTCCTCCACCTTCTCCTCTCAGGTGTCCTATGTCTTTGCCTGTGATTACATTTGATCAGGTGCATGGGCTCCTGAGATCTTATGAACGTTAGGAAGGTGGGTGGCCCGGATGGCATTCTCCCGGTTTGGGGGTGTGTGCGAGCTGGCCCTCCCTGTTCAGCTATGTTCTCTGTGTCTCAATACTACTTGCTTTCATCAGTCTTGGAAGCACACACATATCCCAGCCTCTTCGAAAAAAGGCGCTCCAAGTCTTGCTATCGCCTCAGCTCTCACTGTATTCTCTCAAGATCTTTTAGAACCATGCCAACTCTCACTTCTTAGACCGTCTGGAATCATTCTCTTCTTTCGATCTCAGTGGCTTTTCTATTCGAAAGTCTCTGCTGTTGATATACTTTCCCTCATTTAACCGATTTATGGTTTCCGCCCTTAGGAACTACAGGAAGACTTGTGTGGTGGCGCTTGACATATCCAAAGCATTTGACGGTACTTGGCATCCTGCTCTCAAACTCCCTCCTTTGGGTTTCACTCCTTCTCTTTGCTTACTTATCTCTAGTTTTCTTTCACTCAATATCGGCTGTTGTTGATGGGGGCGACTTCTTCTTCCTTTTCTGTCAATAGTGAGTGTTGTTCCTCAGGGTTCTGTCTTATCTCCTCCTTTATTCTTTTCCTTAATGATCTTCTCACCTGCATCCAACTCTATTCCTCATATGCCATGACTCGACCCTTCATTCTTTAACTCATTTCAATTCTGCTCCTTCTTTTACTTCTAGAATTGCCTCTCATCTTAATCTTTCCGATTCTAATCTCGCTGATCTGGATAGAATTCCCAGGTGAAGTCATCTGAACCTTGTGAGGAATTCAATTCTTTAAAAACTCAACTTCTTCAATCTCTCCTCTCTAAGACACCTTCTTTCCTATCTCTTGAAGCAGTTCTCTAATCTCTCCATAATGACAATATAAATATCTTAGCATAACACAAACAAAAAAATGTCTTGGAAACCTCCATCACAACTTGGTTGCTACAGGTGGCCTCAAGAAAGCTGGGAGTTCTGTTTGAGCTGCAGGACTTTTTCTCTTCACAGCAGTTCCTCCAGTTATACAGGGCCTCATCCGCCCTTGTGCTTAGGCATTTCTTTCTCATCTAGGGGCTCAGGTTTCTGCCCAGCTTTGGATAAAGAGGTCGAGTCAAAGGCAGACTTACTAAACTGTCCATTTCTTTCTAGTTCCTTGACCCTCTATCTTTGCATGGCACGATGTTGGTGCTTTATCTCTTCTACCATAAATTTTCCATGGCAGCAGGTGCTCAGGGAACTTTTCCACTCTTTACCACCACCTTCCCGACATGTGTAGCTGCAAGGGAGGTGCTGTATGTCAGCACATAGTGTTGTGTTGTGATGTGCTGTAACTCCAGAATAGCTCGCTGCAGTGCCTCCTTCTTTCCTGCCACATCTGTTCAGAGGAATTCTCTTCCATCTGCAACAACATACTCAATTTAATCTCCCTCAGCACAGGCCCGCGTCTGCTCATCTGTGTTTGCGTTGGTTGGAAGTTTTGTTATTTTAACACCCTCATGAATAGGGCTTACGTGAGGCGAGTGGTGATAACTGTAAAAAAAATATATATATATATATATATATATATATATATATATATATATATATATATATATATATATATATATATATATATATATATATATATATATATATATATATATATATATCACTATACTCTGTATATATATATATATATATATATATATACATATATATACACTATATATATATATATACATATATATATATATATATATATATATATATATATATATATATTTATATATATATATATATTTATTTGTTAGTATAGTAATAATATAATTAATTAAAGTTATAGATGAGGGTAATAGCCATTCAGTCTATAAAATCAATTTAAATGTTATTTATTATATATGGTACCATTAAGGAGGTTAAGATTGTTTTTGGAAGTTTAATTATTAAAAAAACAATAAGTCTTAGACTAAAAGTATAATTAGTTATAAACTTAAAATAAAAATTATATTTCTTTATTATAACCAATAAGAATTCTTAATAAGTAAACTATACTTTCATTTTTCAAAAAGGTGCGGAACAAAAGAGCGGAAACTTTTTGATCCGCACATGCAAGTCATAATTTCTGTACGACGTCTCACCTCCGCTAGTCTTTTACTATGTTCTCGTAGGCCCACTCAGGCATATGGACTAAAGCGTAAATTACCCACCTCTAGTATGTATACATATATATATATATATATATATATATATATATATATATATATATATATATATATATATATATATATATATATATATATATATATATATATATATATATATATATATATATATATATATATTACTAAATGATTTTAAAGCTTTAAAATGTTCTCAGACAAAATTGCTTGTGGAGATCTTAAATTGAAAAATTTCAATTTTTTTTATGATATATATATATATATATATATATATATATATATATATATATATATATATATATATATATATATATATATATATATATATATATATATATATATATATATATATATATATATAAATATATATATATATATATATATATATATATATATATATATACGAATGATGTCTTTAATTGTTAATGATTCAGTCAAATTAATAAAAGGTATATAAAAGAAGTGATAAGTTTTCTTTCTTTACTAACATCCCTTTTTTCTGTTTTGATCACAAAATATAACATAATTTTTATTGTTATATAATACAAGTGGATATTGCTATTAACAATACACAAATAATTTTGAATTTTCTTTATCATTTGATTCCCATTAATTATATAGTTTTTAGAATAGTTTGCAGTGTATTATTAGGGGAGTGTATTATTAGTTCCATAAACTCTACTGGAATCTTAATAATCATTCTCTTGTAATTATAATTTATAATATTATTCATGGTCAATTATGTTTCTTTATTAAGAAACCCTTTGCAAGAGATCTTTTTATAGAGATATTAATTATGAAATTTCACCTTAATTTAAATATGTTTAGTTAAATAAAAGGGGCCGCCTAAGGGCAAGCCCTTAGAGCGACCTCTCATCTCCAGTGTCTTGGCTGAACTCATGACTCTTCTTCCCGATTGAGTCAATCCACAACCGGTTGAAAGAACGATTCTCATTGGTTAATTTAATTTTAAAATAATACAAAAAAACATAAAAAAAACTATGTATGAAGTTATAATATGTATGCTATTTATAGTTTACATAAATGCACATAACGTTCTTAGAGACTGCTTACAAGCTCTTAATGAATGTGTACCTGAAATACGCCCACAAAGAGCTTTTGATACCTACATTAATTTATCTGGACCTAAGCTTAAACATGGTACAGAATTTGGTGACTTCAGGGCAAGCAAGAACACCCAGCCTCGCTTATATTAATTATTATTATTATTTATTATTTTGGTACAAAGAAGAATATTTTTCAGTGGGAAATAAAACTAAGAAAAACTATAAAAAAAACTAAGAATTTTTAAAAAAAATTTCTTTCAAAATTTTCAAAGTTGGAAAGATTTTTCTGTAGAATTTTATCCTACTTTACGAACAATATTCTCCAACCTTTTTTATCTGCTGTTGTTATTGTAGTTGCCTTGGTCTTTATCATGACGTCAGACGTCTACTTTATATGGTATACCTGACGAAAGTTTTTTTTCTTTCCGACCTTTTCAATAATCTTTTAAAGTGCTTTATTTGCTTGAGATAATTATTGTTAGAACTCTTGCTGCCCTTTATAAAAACATTATAAAACTTCAGAAGAATATTTTTTTTCTTTTTACAAACATAAAAAAATGAAATTTTGTATTCCCAGATATTTCAGCATAAAATTTATATTTATTGCAATTTCAGTCAGGAAAGAACCTTAATAATAATCTAATTATTAAAATAAATACATAAGAAACTGTTTAACAACAAGAATCCCAAAGCAATGCACTTTAAAACTGGATTTAAAGTCCTTCCAATATAAATTTTCACGGCTTAAATCTATTACAATTTCTTTGGAAGGAACTTTTACTATATAAATAATAACGGTCACCTTTAAAAGGCATTTTACAGAAACACATCTTCGTTCCTTATATTAACCATTTTAATCTTCAGGCCCTCGACTTGGGACGAAAAAGAATAAGAATCAGATGGGGCACATTGATTCTTCTCGCCCTGAATACATTTCTCTAAGACTGGTAATATACACAGAAAAAGTTCATTTTTCCTTTGCAAGCACTTAAACATATGTCAAAGTAATCTATCCAATTTTATTATTTAAAACATTATCATGTAGCCGAGTTCTAATATATTAATCATTCTTAATTACGAATAATAACAATCCTCAAGCAAAAACATTTTCAATAATATTATCGACAAACCTGGCTTGATAGAACAATCCTACGAGCGTGGGGGGGAGGCGGCGATAGCTGCCCCAACCTCCCTCAATGGAAACCAGGAAAGACCATTAAGATGGAGAGCCTTAAAAGTCTGGCAAATTTGAACCTTTTTTAGTCTCGGTCAGATATGAGTTTATATTTGGGGTATGCTGAAACTTCTTCCCAATTTTTTTTCACTCTGCCATATGGTGGAATTTTGTTTAGCTTTTGCCTTCTTGTGCCCGTATCTTCTCTCCTTAGAAGGAAATTTCAAGCAGATTTTAAAGAAAGCTTATTTCTTGAAGTGCTTTTGGGGAGTTTCAGATGTGGGGAGTCTTCTTCTTCTCTACCCACCCCCATACACCAGCTCAATGTTTTCCTTGAGTTAATTAAAATCCTCAAATCGAGCAGGATTTTTTTTAACTGCGCGGTGATATTAGTTTTGAAAGGCTCTTTGTTTTCTATGGATAACGACTTTGCCAGACTTGTTGTTCGGCTGTTTTTCCCACTAACACTAATTGAAGACTTAGGCTCTGTAATTCCATTTTCACTTTAGTTATTAACACCACTTTAATTAATCTCAATTGGCCCATTATTAGAAGGTTTTAGGGTTCGAGTCTCTCTGGGTTCACCAATAGTATAAACGAGCGATGATGTCTTTAAATGTTAATGATTTAATCAAATTAATCACCTCCGGTACAATTATTAAGTAAAAGCTTTATAAAATAGGTGATAGGTTTTCTTTCTCTATTAACATCCCTTCTTTTCTCTTTTGATCACAAAATATATAATATAATTTTATACAATTAATGGTCTGCTATCAACAATACACAAATAATTTTCTATTATCATTTGATTCCCATTAATTATATAATTTTTAGAATGATCCGCATGGTTCAGGTAACATAGTACTCCATAAACCCTTCTATATCTGACTCACCATTCTTGTATTTATAATTTATTATATTATTCATTGTCAATTATGTTTCTTTATTAAGAAACCTTTTACAAGAGATCTTTTTATAGGGATTTTAATTATGATAAATATTCACCTTAATTTGATTATACATTTTAATATAAAACAAACATCGTGTTAAGCAAATGCCTTTACACGCCTCCCACCACTGGTGTCCATTGGCTGAACAGTGATTCCTTCTCCGGTTGAGGCAAGAAAAGTCATCGGGAAAAGAAACGGCACTAATTGGTTCATTTATTGTTCCAAATTAATATATGCAAAACTAAGCATTTAATGTAAGACCTCATGTAGGAAGCATTTATTACAATAGTATACAAATAAAAATTCTTTGAGGCAATTGTTTAAACACGGTTTTTTAACAGGTGTGTCCAGTAAAGTTAGCGCCCATAAGACAGCGTTGGATATCAGCATTTACAAACATTCCTCATACATGGATTTTATCGTGGACGCGATGTATATGTAATATATATAATTTATATATTTATATATATATATATTATATATATATATATATTATAGTATTATAATATATATATTATATATATATGAATATTATATATATATATATTATATTATATATTATATATTATAGGGTAGTTTTATTTATTTTTACTATCTTAGGTGTACGTAGTTTTAATGTTGATTTGTTTGGTATCACCTTGTATAAGTGTTTTGTGTCGATTCTTCATTGTAGCTATAAAATGTCATATTAGATTATAAATAATAACTTCCAAGGGTGTAAGACCAGAACATATATATTGATGTATTTATGATATTAGTTTATATTATGGTTGTTATTGAGGTTTGTGATTATTATTTTTGGATTTATTTTTTTAGTATAGTTATTTTATGTTTAGTGGTATATGTGGGTTGTATTTTTATTATTTATTATAGATTGGTATGGGTGTAGGTTTGGGTGATGTATTATGGGTTATAGTGTGTTGTATGTGGGTTATAGTGGTTGTGTGTGTGGTAGTTGTGGTAGTGGTGTTATTATTTTATAGTAATTATTAGTATTAATATATATATTATAGTATTATATATATTATAGTACAGGTTATTTATATGTTGTATATTGGTTATATAAAGTTTATAGTCGAGTTGCGAAAGAGTTGTTTCCTTGGAATTAACCTTGCTGTTGCTCTAAATTGAGAATAGAGTTGGAGAACGACTCGCTTTTCAATGGTTGAGAGATCACGTTTGTTGTGGGCTTTGCTTTTTCGGCTGGGTAGATTGGTTCGTCTTTCAAACAATGTCCTGTATTCTTGGTCTCGTGGTGGGTTTCGTTGTGTGCTAGATAAGAATGTTCGTTTTTTGTGCGGTGTTGCGACCATAAACTTTTTCGCAGGTTCCATTAGTAGATTCTTACTTATAACCGATTTTGTATTTGCTTTGTAATACTTATTTTTTGTTATAAGTGATTTATTTATTTCTGTCATTAATGCTTTCTGAATGGTCTATATGTTTTCAATATATCTCGAGATAGTTGCTTCTTAATTTAAACTTTTTCAGAAAGAGCTTAAGACGGTGAACTGCCTAGTTTTTAGCCTGAGAAAAAACTTAATATAATCTTGTGTGCTATAATCCCGACGTTCTAAATGTTTAGAAAACTGCGAATGAATCCTGAATATTTCTATAAAATACTAAATTGCAATGTAAAATAATTAACATTGCTTGCCAGTATCTAATGTTTCTTGGGAATTAATTCTGAAGTTCTTCATTTGGTAACTATAATATTCAGAATAAGCGCTAATTGCTTATCTTTCTTCAAGTAAAATGTATATAATTAACCCAGTGAGATTCCCTAACCTTTTTGTAATTCCCGGCACCCTATTTAAGGGTGTGGAATTTTTGAGGCACACTTGTTTATTAGTAATTAATAATAATAATTAATGATATTATTATAGTTAGATTTAATTAATATATTAGATGAATAATAATTTAATAATAATAATTGGATATTATTAATTAATATATATAATTAATTAATAATAATAAATAATATAATAATATATAATAAATAATAAATAATAATATGATATAATAGATTTTAAATTAAAATGTCTATAAAACTATACCTGGTTATAGATTTAAAGCTGGAGTGTTGCGTGTTTAGAATTCGATTAATGGGAATTTTGTGGTGGCTTGATTGCTTGGTAGCACAAGATTTTGTGTATGTGTAGGGGTCTGATGGTTGTTGATAACGCATACAGGTCATATTTTTTTTTCCTGAAGAATTATACAATCTTTTTCTTTGTTTTGCATTTATGTGACCATTACAGAGAAAGCTTGTTCACAAAAGTATGATGTGAAAATGGCAAAAGGAAACTTGTGGCTTTTCCTACTAGGTTTAGGCATGCTCTTTTGTATGCTAACCAAAAAGTCAGTTCCGCTAATACGTCGTCTTCTCAAGTTTTGATTTTCAGTAAAGAATCAGCGCAGAGATCATTAAATGCGTCTCTTTCAGTACTGTGAAATCTAGAACTCTTAGAATATCTGTCTGTGAAATGGGAAACTACTTCACTTCAAGTTTTTCTTAACGTGCAGAGTAAGGAAAGGTATCTTATTTCTGACTGGCATCTTGCAATTTTTGATAATTGATGTTCTTTGAGAATTGGAGGTTTTTTAAGCTTTTTCCTTCGCTGCATGTTGTTGACATTTTCGAAAATTTTAAAAGGGATGAAAAAATATGGTTGTTGTATAAATAGGTTCACTTTTCCATATTGTGTCCAGACTTCCATAGATATGCTATCCTTCTTCATGTAAAACCTTTCATTTGTTCTTTGGTTGAAGGAAACTGTTGTTTTCTTGTCTCCCTGGTGTAATGTGAATATTGTAATTACATTTAGTTTTACTATTGGAATATTATTTGATCAGTATATTGGACAGCTTGTAATATCGCTTGCAAATTCATTTTGTTTCTATTTTTGCATGCATACTTTTAGAAATTATGTATTCATGTTTCTCTTATTCAAAATAAGACTTTTAGTTTCTTCGTTTGAGTGTAAGAACGCGGTTCAGTACTCTACCAGGAGATAATAATTGAGATATATGTGCATCCATGTTCAGCAACATTTTTTCATAAGAGTTCTTCACTTCAAAGGCCGCGATTTAATGTAATTTATCATCTTCACAACCTGATTTATAACTTCAGCGAACTGCTCACCACAATTTTTCCCTACTAGTGCTTCTCTGTGCAGAAGGCAGTGAGTTAATTTCAATGATACATTTTCCTGTAAAGCTGGCGCAATAAATCCTTCATGCTTTCCTGTCATTGATGGTGCACCATCAAGTACATTTTCACAAGCAGTCGTTTCCATGAAAGGACCCATGGTTATTGAGATAGAAGAGACGAAGCGAAAGATTATCGGCGCCGGTACTAGTTGTTTCCAACTCTTTGCAAAACAAAAGCTGCTCCACGATAAATCTACAGAATCCAAGAAGCTGAATTTTGGCAGTAATATCAGTACTTCCATCTATTTTTAAAGCAAATTTGTGGCGAGTTTTTATTTTATCTGTGACTTGTTCATTTATATTTAATGATATTTCAGATATTCGGACAAAGTTACTTAACGCCCACACGGAACGGGAGCTCGGATCAAAAAAAAATTTCACAGGTTGTTGGAGCATCTATATACATAATATAGATGTCTTGTAGTGTGTCAGATAATTGAATTTGTTTTTTTTTTTTTACCCTGTTCTTTGGAGGGGCTGAAATGCGTGGTATAGGTATATGATTATTTGTAAAGGTATTACACCGCAATGTAGGTGGCTCGAGCCGACGGGGAACACAGGGGGGGACGTTTTCTATACCCCGTAGGGGAGGGGCGGAGGAACCCCCGCGACACCCAAATACCAAAGAGCGGGGGTTCCGGAGACCCTCCCCGGAGGGGGGGAAATAGTCCTACCCCGTAGTTCCCCGGAAGGCCGAGAGACCCCGACTCCTGCCATCGGGTGCGAAATACCCTTGGGTATTCTTTAGTTAAAAAAAATCAAAACACAAACTTAATAGAAAGTCTATTTTATTTTAACGAGTAAGCAATAAAAGGTTAAATAGGCGTTCTCCTCATATTACTATAATTATTAAATGAATATTTTTTTTCATTTTCCTAACTAAAATTTTACGCATGGATTTCCATAATAATGTATTTTCCTTTTTTCTGTGCTGGTGCTATTGGTTAGTTTTTGATATATATATATGATTATATATAATATTATAGTGAGTATTGTAGTATATATATAATATAATATATATTTATATATGATTATATATATAGTTTATATATATTATATATAATATATATATTATATATTATAATTTTAACATTTCGCCCTAAACGTCTTTTATTTGTTATCTATTTAGAGGTGGCTACCTTGTGTAAAATCTTTTTTGAATCCGAGCTCCCGTGTCGTGTGGCGCTAAAGTAACTTTTAACCAGTATTCTACTGGTTCAATAGTATTGTTTTGAGAGAGGAACTTTGAAATTTTTGTATGGTTTCCAGACCAGGGTTTAATTCAGGGGGTGGCCCGGGGGGGAATTTCACCCCCGAAATCAAAATGTCGCCCGGAGTTTCCAATTATTTATATAAAAAAAAATTATAATAGCAATAAACTGACTATATAAATATTTTAATTTACTTAATTTCTATCTTTCTCTTTACATATATATATATATATATATATATATATATAGTATATAGTATATATATATATATATAATAATAATTATATATTATATATATATATATACTAATATATTATATATATATATATATATATATATATATTATAATAATTTATATAGGTAGAAGGTTACTTAACGCCACACGGAACGGGAGCTCGGATAAAAAAAATTTTTTCACAGGTTAGCCTCTAATGATACATAAATAGACGTTTTAGGGTCGAAATGGAACAAAAAAAAAAAAAAAAAAAAAAAAAAGCAATCCATATGCTCAAAATACTACAATTATGCCACATGCGAGAAAGGAATACTATTTTTGGAACATCCTGGTAAAGATTTTAAGAAGGTGAAAATTAGATTAAGAATACCTCCAAGGGTATATCCGCTACCTATGGTAGTTTTGGGTGTTGTTTGTTTGTTTTTTTGTTTGTGTTTGTTCCTTTGGGTTTGTTTTTGTTTTTTTTTTTTTGCTTTTTTGTTTGTTTGTTTGTGTGGTAGTTCTGTGTGTGTGTTTTTGGTTGTTGTGTGTCAGTTCGGGTCTCTTCGGCCTTCCGGAACTACGGGGTTAGGACTGAGTTTCCCCCCCTTCCGGGAGGGTCTCCGGAACCCAACGCTCTTTGGTATTTTGGGTGTCGCGGGGGTTCCTTCCGCCCCTCCCCTACGGGGTAAGGAAAACGTCCACCTGTGTTTCCCGTCGGCTCGAGCCCCCTACATTGCCGTGGTAAATAACACTTTTCAATAAGATATACTATTTTTTCGCTGTGCCTGTCTTAGTTTAACATGGTGTGTAGATAATTATAAAAATAAAATAAAAAAAATATAAAGGTAAATAATCAAAAATAAAATCAGTTTCGACCCTAGAGACATTTATTTCTGTATCGATAGATGCCTGACCTGGCAAGATTTTTTTTTGATCGTATGCTCTCCGTTCCGTGTGTGGCGTTATATGTAAAGCTTTGTCCATATATATATATATTATATTTTATATATTATATTATGTGTTTTGTATATTTATTAGTTTTATATATATATATTATATTAAATTATTATATTATATATATATAATATATATATAGTATATATTATATAATATATATATATAATATATATATATATATATTATATATATAATTATATATATATATATATTGAAAGCCTTTTACGTCTGCTTTGTAAAAGACTGTCGAGAGCGTGCAAATTCTTTTCAATTTTTAATTATTTCTCCGACAAGTATTATATTTTTTGATGCAAAAGCTACCGATAAAATCTTATTAAACTTAGTCTCGTATCAATCTTTTATAGTAATGGGTGTGGTAAGCATAACATAATACTTGTTTACATTATAAAATTGTGCTCTATTTTCTGTCCTTTTTTTCAATTAGGAGCTTATCTTTTATTGTGTGTGTTTTTGAGCCTAAGTGAAAGCTTTATTGCTAAAAGTGCTGCAACTTTGTAAGCTATAGCTACTTTGTACATTGTTTAAAATGGCAAGGCAACAAAAATTATATGATTTTTCATAGAGAGAATAAACGTTCAAGTTAAAAGATAGGCGTAAGATTATTTATAACAATCGATCAATAATGAATGAAGAATCGCAAGGTATTTGTAAGTGAATCTATCAAGTTCCTGGCACCAAAACCACTGCGAGATTAATATCAAAAGCCAAGTGTGGACAAGCTAATACAAGTGGGTTGTACTTTGATCGTACTCCAGGGTGGTGCATTTGTATAGCTTGTGGTGAAGTGGCATTTAAAAATGACATAGATTTGCTCAAAACAGGTTGAGTTTTTATATCAGTGCCTTTTATATTTTAGGTAAAAGTGCTACTGTAATTGTTCAGGAAACTGGAAAACATTCAATCCCAGATAGCAACCCGTAATGGCAATTTCATGGATAAATGATAGATTGCAGGCTTTAAGAGCTCCTGTCCAAACACTATTGATTCAACAGAGTGGAAGTGAGAAAATGTTAAACAGAGAGCTTTTTCAGCGTTGTTAGAAGCGCAATATTTTTTTCACGCTAATAGAAAGAAATTACCTCATAACACTCAATATTGTAAGCATTAGTTCGTAGATTTAGTAAAAAAAATACAAAACCTCTGAGGACTGGATTAAAGGCAAGTGAGAGATCGACATAATTAGTAATTTAACCACTTCAGAGTTATTGCTGTCTATTGGTGAAGTCTTGGACAAACAAGATGAATATTTACTTAGTGATAGATATTACTCTGTAATGGCAGATGAATCCACGAACATAAATAATCAAAGTCAATTGTCACTGTTAGTTCGCTATGTAGTCCCAGCTCCAGTTTATGAAGTAAGAGAAAGGTTTTTATGTATGGTTGAATTAGGAAAAACTGACGGCGAGTCAATATTTTTGGCTATGACTGATGCTTTAAAAAAACGAAACCTTTCTTATGAGAAATTAGTATCATGTTCTTTTGACGGTGCTGCGAATTTCAGTGGTTGTATAAAGGGGGGTGCGCGGAAGTATTTCGGAAATGAAACAATTTGAAATTTCCTATATTCATTGTAGAGCCCACGTTTTAAATCGCTTGCCGTCCCTAATTCCAGAAAAAAGTTTCCAAATGATTAGAGGGCTTTACGATTTATAAGATATGCTAATGAGCCTTACCCATTGTATAGAAAAATATAAACTTTTTACATGAAATTCAAAAATCACTAAGAAGAGCCTGCCTTAAGATTCCAGAAGCTACAGTAAATAAAAAACCCCCTTATCCCGGTTTTGGGCTTAGTTGGCAATTATGCGTACGTAACATTGCTGTGTTTTTATAGGTTTTCAATCCATAATGATGGCAATTGTGAAAACACATTTACAAAAGTTTTTTCACAAGTTTTACTTCTTACTTCGAAATATGAATTTGTATATTATAGAGTTCATTTCTAGATGTAATCACTGAGAGCCTCGTCAAATTAAGTAAGGCTCTCCAAAGAAGTCTCTAAACTCTGCATTTCCGTTCTCCCAGCTTTATTCTGGAAAAGTTATAAATTTATTAATCTTCATAAGAAAGGAGCTTATTTGTATGTCATGAAGAACAGAATTATTATCACATTTAAATTTACTAAAAGATTCTTTTTCCAAATGACGTATCAACAAGTTTAAATATTACTAATTCCAAGTTTTAATTGTTTAAAACTGAAAGAGGATTTGTGGAAGAACAAATAAACGAAATGAAACATTGACTTAATGATAAAGGTATAAGATTAATACAGCTATGTTCATATTTTGAAAACTTCAAACAGTTGTTCATGAATTGTAGAGAACTTTGCTCAATCTGTTGGAATTAATTGAATTGATTTGTCTGCTTTGTCTTGATTTTAAATATTTTACCGTGTTGCCGCATAAAGTTAAAGCAATACTAATACAGATCTTGCTTCTTTTATTTAAGAGCTGATATTGGATTTTGAATTCTTAACAAAGCATTGACTTAATGTAAACTATCTTATATGATAATTTCAACTGCCATGTAGAACGATCTTTCAGCACATGAATAGGATAATGACAAAGCTCAGGATGTAAATAGGACAAGAAACCTTACATTCCTGTGTTATAATGGTCCATTGAAGTGATGAGAGCAGAACCGAAAATCTTATTTGTATTCAATGTATTCACAAACTGATGCTTGTCTGAAAAGAGATAGATCGCATTCGTCTTATTCTAAAATGTTTAGTAATACTGTTAGATGTACATCTATGATATATTATATATTTATTATATATATATATATATATTGATTGTATATTATATATATATATTATATATATATATATATATATATATATATATATATATATATATATATATATTATATATATATTAAGCCAGGATCTCCAAAACCACACTCACAATATATATATATATTATTATATATATATATATTATATATATATTATTATATATAGTATATATACTATATATAATATATATATATTATATATTATATATAATATATATATATATTATATATATATATATATATATATATATATTTATATATATATATATATATAATATATCAGGGTTGGGTTCAAGTACATTTTTTCAAGTACAAGTACAAGTACTCTAGAATTGTTCAAGTACAGGTACCAAGTACAAGTACTCTAGATTTGTTCAAGTACAAGTACTGGTATAAAGTACAAGTACTTTATGAAACTGCATATATATATATATATATTCATATATAGTATATATATATATATATATATTATATTATATATATATATATATATTATATATATATATATATAATATATTATATATTTTATATCTCATCCACCAACATCTTATCTCCCCCAGACTGGAGGCAAGGTGCGTAAAATATACCGGAAACAAAAATAGTAGAATAATATGAAGCAAGTAGAAAAGAGAGCCCAGCCTTAACCACCCATTTAATATCTCATTAGTGAGAAACTCGTGCAGTCAGAAAAAATCACCCTAGTAGCTTTCATGGACAGCGATTGACCCTCCACTATGCCTCTCATCAATGTGGGTTCATTCCTTGGTCCAGGTGGGTCACACAACCATACTCCTCACAAAACCCACCATTCCACTCCTGTTTGCACCTTTTACATACACTGCCTAAACTCACATTTCTCTCTTCAGGCGTTCTTTCTGACTCAATCCACTTTTCTTTGTCTCCCATCCGCTCGATTTCCAATTTAACATCTTACCACATACGATTCCGTTAATCCGATCTCGTCTGTCATCCATCCATTTCCAGCATGACCAAACAATTCTCTAACGACTTTCAGTTGTATTCTTCTCCCATGTTACCCCAGAATCGTTTCATAAGCACAAGACTCTTTTGTACTGACGTTCATCCATTTTTATTCATTGACCTTCCAATTGTATTACACTTATTGTAGATATTAGTTTTCCATCTTACCCATTCTAATTTAGATCTATACCTCTATTTCAGACCAAGTCCTCTATACCTTCAACACGGGTAACAAACATTACCCTCATTAAGACTCCTAGCGCACTCAAACACTTAGTCCATTTACATCCACCAATGATTTAACTGCACCAGCCACCTTATGCGCATTCAACAATTTTCCTAACACTTCTGCATCATTCCTCCCTTTTCATTCAAGCATAGTATCTCTCAGAATATTTTAAATTGCAAGATCACATTTTTCCAGCTGCTCAACATCTAATATACTTCACAACGAGGTCTGTCCTCACTCACAACCATAACCTTACTCTCTATCTACGTTTACTTTCAAACCCTTTCTTTTACACAACCTACCAAATCTCTCTACCAATTCTCTCCAACTCTCTTCAGATTCACCACACAAAACAATATCATTCATATACTAGGTAGGGAATCCTCCACTGTCTCATTCATTCTCCATCATTGTAAACTCTATCCCTTGTCACCCCACCTCTAATTCTTCAATAACCTCTATCCATAATACAACATAATTGGATTGCCAAGGGAGACATTACCTACAGACGCCTGTTCTCACTTCCGCTAGGTAATATTAAAAATTACTTTGCGACTATTTTATTCTTACACAGCGTTACTATCGTTCCAACATACTTTTTGATTCCTATTTCAGTAATGCTACACCAACACGCATATCACTAACACCCTTCCAGGATTTCCTATTAATCCTATTATACGCCTGTTTTGCAAATCCAATAAATCTAAATACAATCTTTAATTCTTCTTCTCAAACGCTCATTATCTTCAAATCATTTGTTTCAAATGTACAGATTTGATTCCACATCATCCTCTTCCACTTCTAAACGCACCCTTATTCTTCCCCAAATGTAGTTCTTTCACTCAATTCGAGTCGCACTCTCTTTCGACATAAAATATCAACATTATATCTTCCCTAACAACACCGATTAAGGAACCTAACTACCCTATAATACTTTACACGTTTTACCTTTTTCCCTTACCGCTATATAAAGGTACATTAATATATTGATCATCTCCATCCCGTTGAAACTATTACCCTCTCATAAACGTTTTGTTATAAGCAACTTCTAAATCCATGAATCACCATCTCGCCTATCTTATTATATATATATATATATTATAATAGATTTGAACCCTCTATTAGTCTGGTATGTTATTGGTTAATTTATTTATATTATATGTATATATAATATTATATAATATCTATATATATATATATATATATATATAAATATATATATATAATATGGCCTTTATAATATGGTTTTGTTGTGAAATCTGAAGAGAGTTTGAGACGGATTGGTAAAAGATTTGGGAAGGGTGTGTAAAATGATCTGTTTGAAAGTAAAACGTAGATTAAAGTAAGGTTAATGGTTATGAGTGAGGACAGTCCTCGTTGTGAAGTTATGCTAGATGGTGAGCACGGAACAAGTGACTGAGTTTAAATATTTAGGATATATATATAATATATTATTGTTGGACGAAACAGGGAACGGATGATGCCGAGTTGTGAATTGCTAAGTTTTGAATTGCAGGAAGGAGGCTGGTGAATTAAATCCTTGTGATTTAAAGAGACTAATCTGAGTCGTTAGGTGCGTTGCGGGAGTGTAAGTTTGTACCTGTGTTAATGTATAGTAGTAAGGCTATGGTCTGGAATAAAGAGGTATAGATCTAAAGTACAAGTGTTCAGATTAACATCTTAGGGGCGTGTAACGTGTGAGAAGAATTGATAAAATCGAGGAATGAACGTATTAAAGAGTTGTATGGTATGAAAAAAGGGATATATGAGAGAATAAATAAGTATGTTAGTGGTTTTGGTCATGTGGAAGAATGGATGATAGTCGGTTTTGGTTAAGCGGGTGTATACGTGGTGAGTGTGTGAATCGATACTGGCTAGGAGACCGAGAAAAAGTGGATTGAGTCAGCAAAGAATGTCTGGAGGAGTGAAATGTTGAGTTTGGCAGGGGGCGAGCAAAAAGTGCATTAATAGGATAAATGGCAGCTTTTTGTGACGTGTATGGTTGTGGCCCACCTGGGCCTCTAGGTTATGAACCCCATATTGGCGAGATCCATAGTGAGGGTCTCGTCGGGTCCCGTGATAGCTCTAGGGTGGTATTTTTTCCTGTGTGGCGCGAGTTCCACTAATAGGTCGTAAAAATGGTTAGGTCAGGCAGGGATTTCTTTTAGACTTGTGTCATATTCTTCTACTACTTTTCTGTTCTGGTATCTGTTACGCACCTTACCCTCAAGTCTTTGGGGGAAAAAAGGTGGTTGATGATGATGATGATGATGATCGAATTAATATATATATATATATATATTATATATATATATATATATATATATATATAGTATATATTATATAATATATATATAGTATATATATAATATATAATATTATATATATATATATATATATATATATATATATATATAAATATATATATATATATATATATTAGTAATGAAAACTTTACATTCATAAATGGAAATTTATTTAGAATACATTTATAAAAATAATAATTAAATACGTAGGAAAATGATAAAAAGGAAAAAAATATTGGCAGTGCAAAAATCCAAAAGTTCTTGCAAGTACCAAGCACAAGTACCAAAGTACATAAAGGCTCAAGTAACATTCAAGTACAAATACAGTGATTGTTAGAAACCTGCAAGTATATAGTACAAGTACAGAGTACCCCAAAAAATTTACATTAAGTACAAGTACATTAGTACAAGTAACTTGGTACTTGAACCCAACCGATTTTATACTAATATATATATTATATTATTAGTATATTATTATATATAGTAATATATATATATATATATATATATATATATATAGTTATTATTGATAATATATTATATTATTATATATCCACTCCCCTCCGGGATATGTGTAAATCCCCCCCGGTAAAAAAAAGTCTGCTTAAACACTGGTTTCACGATAATTTTTTGCCACCCGGGATAAATGTTATTCCTCTCCAGCTTTGTATGAGTTGCTCCATTTTCTTGGCGAGCAGTTCGGCAACTTTAATGAAGCTGCGGAGAAGTCACTTGTGGTACATTCTCTTCAACATTGCTATTACCCAACCTTTTTTCTTGATTTTCTTAATAGTCTTACAAAATATGAGGCAGGTTTCCTGTTTTATACACCTGGGTGCTTCGTACCAAGATGTCTCTTAAGTTTGCTGGGTACCATGGCTTAGCGTTTCACCACAACACTAAGCACAGGGGAACATTATCTGCATCGTTGTTCCATGAAATTCCGTAAGACAAATAACTCTCTAAATACGTTCTTTTCTATAAAAGAAATTCTTTTGATGTTGAAGATCAAGGAATGATAATGTTCAAATTACTCTCTCTTAAAGTAGGTGGTACAAGTTCGCTCTCCTCGAGTTTACGTTTTCTTATTACAAACTTATCCATTTCAGAATTGATCACTTTTGAAACACAATAGACATGACTGATTAGACTTATAGAGGTCATAGAGACATAGAGAGGGAGGTTAAACGCCTGGCAGAGACCTTTGTCCTGCAACTTACGTAAATATATATATATATAATATATATATGATATATATATTATATTATTTATATATATTTATATATATATATATATATATATAATATATATATATATATATATATATATATATTATATAATATATATATATATATATATATATATATATATAATTAAACTTTCAGGAGAGAGGGAGGTTAAAGCCTTCTTAAAGAATTTTTTTAATTTTCCGTTATCAATTTCATTAAAATGGTTTAAAGATGTCACAAATTATAGATTAAAATCCACAACGGCAACCCCTGGACAGAATCTCGCGCGCACACCGGTTTGGGAATCTCTATTAACAAATTATAGTTAGTCTGAGAAAAGTTATCAAATTTAAAAGTTGCTTTTTCTGTTAAAAGTTAGTCTATTTGTAAAGTCCGTAATCTACTGGCGTTCGGTAATCGGGTTAATTCATGAAACGTTATTGAGTTTCCTACGTGGAAATCTTGTCTTTTATAGTTGTGGTTGTTATGTCTGTGTAGGTTGTTATGTGTATGTTTTATTGTGGTTTATTTATTTTCAGTTGGTTTGTTTGTTCTGTGTGGTTTTAAATTGGGTATTTCTTAAGTGAAGTAGAGGAATAATTGTGATTTTTCGTTCTGTTCGTGATTTAATGAAGAGGTGTCGTGTCTTTTTGGTTTTAGGGGGTGTATTATTTAGAGCCGGTGAGGAGGTGTTTTGTGTTTATGTTGTTTTTTAGAAGAGAGTCATTCAATATAGTTATTAGTTGTGTTTCTGGTATAAGTTATATTTGGGTGGTTTTGGTTGCTGTTGGCAGTGTGAGAATATGGATCTTTGTGACTAATGGTAGAGCATAATAAATAGGAGTTTGCGTGTTGTGTGATGTGTGTTTGTTTTCTCGGTTCTTTCTTCTTTGACGTCTTTTCCTTGCCTATTTTGTGTGCCTTTCTGTCACATATATATCTCACTCTTGCTCGTATAGTATTGATAATATGTTTTGAGTGTGTACTGAGAGATGAACCGTGTACGCGACTGCGCATGTATGAAAGTTATGTAGTGGCAGTCTTGCTCGATTTGTAAATTGTGGTTAAATATTTCCTGCCTATCGTAACACAAAGAACGGTTGATGCTAGATGAAAAACGTAAAAACTTATATTGGCATGCTGCCATAGAAAACTGGAATTAAAACAGGATAATAAAAATTTCTAGAAGAAGACAAAAAAAATATTTATTTTTTTGTAAGCGGTGAACACCATTACAAAATTTGAGATGCCAATAAAAGGTATCTTCCTGCCGTCGTAACAGAAATGGTAAATTACTTAGAGAAATGATACTAAAGAACATTATATGTATTCTAGCAATAACAAACTGATTAAAAAACAAATAAAAAAAGCAGTGAATAATTTATTATAAACTTTTTTTTTGGTAATGGTAACATTCATAGTACAATGGAATGCAAAAAAATACTTCCTGCCGTCGTAACACAAAAAATGGTAAATACTAGAGAAAATAAAACATTTTGGAATCTACATAAAAAACTGAATAGAAAAAACAATAAAAAAATCAGAAAAACATTATTTATTTTTTTTTTTTTAACGGTAACGCACCATTACCAAGAAAATGAGTTGCCTATATATTATTTCTTTTTTCTTTACACAAAAACGTCGATGCTATAGAAAGAACTAAAGAACATATTTGAAATCTACATTAAGTAAAGCTGAATAAAAGAACAATAAAAATCAGAAGATAACCACAGAAAAATTTTTATTTTTTGTAACGGTAACCACCATAAAAAATGGGATCCCAATAATACTTCCTGTCGTGCGTAACTACAAATAAAGTCGATGCCAGAGAAAAGGAGACTAAAAAAGTTATTTTGGAAATCTACAATAAATGTAAACGAATGTAAAAAAAATAAATGAAAAATCAGAAGAAACATTTTTTTCTTGTTACATTGTGTAATCTTTTGCGTTCAATTCAAAGATAGTCTGCAAATAGACTTGTAATATTTTTAAGATTTGGAGATATATATATATTATGAGTATATTATATATTATATAATATTATATATATTATATGTAATTAATATTATATAATATATATATATATATTATTATTATATATATATGTATATTAATATATATATATACTATATATATTTATCATATATATATATTTAATAATATATATTATAATTATTATTATATATATATATATATATATATATATATTATTTTTTATATTATATTATATATATATATATATATGATATAAATATATATAGTATAATATATATGATTTAATATTTATATTATTATATATATATACTATTTTATTATATATGTTATTATATATTATATATGTATATATATTTTATGATATATATATATAATATATGATATTTATATTATAATAATAGTAATATATATATATATATATATATTATATAGTATATATAAAATATATATATATATAATATATATTATATATATTATAATATATTATATATATAGTTATATATTGTTAATATATATATATAATATATTATTATATATTATCTAATATATATATTATTATATATATTATATATAATATTATTTATATTATATGGTAAAACTTAAGTTTTTTTCTGACCTTCGATTTCGATATATCGTTATTCGTGATATCTATCGATTATCGATAAGTTATATATATATTATTATTATATATATTATATAATATATGATATATAGTTATATTATTTTATATATATATATATATTAATTTATATATATATTATATATATATATAATATATAATATATATAATCTTATATATAATAATATTAATATATTTATAAATATTATATATATATATTATGTATATCGGAAATATTATATATATATAGTATATATATATATATATATTATATATATATATATATAATATATATATATATATATATGTTTGATATATATCTATATATAGTATATATATTATATTATATATATATCTAGAATATATTATTATTTATATTATGATATATATATATATAGTATATATTATTTATATATATATAATAGTTATTTTTTTTA
>JABUQX010014438.1:5000-7500 GCA_015478945.1 Trachelipus rathkii
GTGGTACCTCGCACCGCTCCCCAACAAACATTGAATAATCCTATCAGCCACTCCCCAACAATACTACCTCCCTTTTTCAACATTTCTGCTTGTATAGCATCTAACATAGAAGATTTTCCTCATTCAATATTTCATCCTTTGTAATATGCCCTACATTTACGTTTCTAAACTCTTCCACCGTGATATTTTGTCTTAGTTTAATTTGTCTTTCTTCCTCCTGATTTACTCTTCCAGCATTTAGTAGTTCCTTGAAATGTTCTCTCCATCTCTCCTCCCCTTCTCTATCATCCTGAACTACATTCCCATCCAAGAGCCTTTACTCCAATTATGACGCCTTCTCTCTTATTCCGAATCTTGTTAATCTTCTTCCAAAATAGTTTACTCTTCTCCTGATAGTTAATCTTTCCACTCAACCGTTCGTCTGCTCTTCTCTTTGCAGCTTTCACTTTCATTTTAACCATTTCACACTCTCTTGTATTCTTTCCATGTAGCTTGACTATTAATAGCTAAATGTTTTGCAAAAACTTCTTTTTTCCTTTTTATAATAACATCTAATTCTTCACTCCACCATTCGCCGCCTTTTCTTTAACTCCTTCGGCCAATCTTTTTCACACCACAAACTTCCCTTGTAGTCATCAGTAATGTTTCCTTAAAAGTATTCCATTCCTTTAGAACTCTTTCTTTCTCTCTTTCTTTCACTATTCCCCATTTATCTGCTAAAATTCATTAGTGATCTGTTGAATATTCTTCATTTTCTAATTTCTCAACTTATAACTTCTACACTTGTGTTAAATTTCAATCCTTTTTTTCCACCCTCCTTTCACCTTTTATCTTTGCTTCAACTAATTAGTGATCAGATAAACCTTGCTGCACCCCTTAAGTGTTCTATCGACCTGTTCTTTCTCCATTTGATCATATCGATGAGCAGACATAGCAGTGCACAAAATACCTGTTACTCTCTTTTATAACTTCACTAACCCAGGTAGTATTTGTTGTATGTTCCACTTATTAAACCATGTATTTCCTATCATCATCTCTTTAGCAGCGCATAATTTTAACAATTTTTCATTTTTGTTTTTGCATTGTATTCCAAAAGGGCTTAATATTCCTTGTACTTGTACATGCCAACCGATGCATTTACATCACACAACAACATACTTTATCATTCCTGGCAAAACCAACCCATAACTATTTGCTATACCTTCCTTACTTTTTCTGTCCTATCATTTACTGGGCAAGCACTTACAAAAATATCCAGATTTCACTTCTCCAGTTCATTTTTACCTCACATCAATCTTGAACTAATTAAATTTACTTTCTTTTAAACAATATCCCATAATTCATCTTTCAATAATTTATCGCTACAACCTTCCCTACTCCTGACACCTCTCATTCACCCCCTGAAAAGTCCCCTGTAGCTCCAAAACCTCCTTTCTTTTGTCTTTTACTTTTGTTTCACGTAAAGCACATAATACCTATTCCCTTTCCTGCAAAACCAGCCCAAACCTCTTCTCTCTTAATATAAACTCAGCATTTACCCCCCTCTAACATTCAAAACAAGTCAATTTTCTAAAAAAGTTTTTATTTACAAAGAAATCATTTGATAAGGAAATTTTTTCACATTAGTTTTGTTTGTATTTTATAATCCTTTGGTATTCCTTCATTCAACTGTTCCTTGGGAAGAAAACTAAATGATAGGAGGGTTCCCAGCCTCTTGTAGTCACTCGCTTTCAACAAATTTCACGGGCAATTATTAAAAACTTTCTATTAAAATTTTAGAACAACTCACTTACCTCGCTCAACGAATAAATTATTCAGCAATCTAATAAGCTTATTATTTATATTAAAGACAGCTAAAATCGATTTAGAAGCTATTATTAAAAATAGTAAAAAAAGTTTTCTTGTAAGTATTTAAATCCTTAACTAAGGGGTGGGGAGGGGGTTCGTATATATAATATATATATAATATTATAATATATATATATATATATATATATATATATATAATATCTCTATATATATAAAAAATAATATAATATATATATATATATATATATATATATATATATATATATATATAATATATATAATATATATATATATATATATATAATATATATTATTATATATATATATATATATAATATATATATATGTATATATAATATATATATATATATATATATATAAATATATTATTATATTATATATATATATATATATATATATATATTATATATATTATATAATATCATATATATATTATATATATATATTTAATATATATATATAATATATATATATATATATTATATATATATATATATATTATATATATATATATATATATTATATATATATATATATATATATATATTGTGTCTCTGGGCAAAATGATAAATCAAGAGAATAACACGTCAAGGATTGAAAGAAAATTCTGACTCCATAAATGTTGTATTCGTAAGTTGCAGAAATAAGCTATGCGGAAGACCCCATAAGC
>JABUQX010014438.1:15000-26696 GCA_015478945.1 Trachelipus rathkii
AGTGTAAGCTTCAGCATCGAGATCTGCAGAGGAGATACTGTCCACGAGATCGGTTTTCAATCGGGAGAAGAGCGTGGAAGTAACCTTCGTCCTTTCTCCGAAGTAATTTCCCAAGGTGAAAACTGGGTCTCATCTTATATAACGGTAACTCATTGTAGGTGAAACTGACGTATCGTCAGAGGACATGGATGAGTTTTATCCTATTTATCTCGGCGATTAAGATATTCATAAGAGGTTTATCTTGTTCTACGGGAGGAGGTCAACTATTTGTTTTCGCTGTATCTTGTAGAAGATGTTTATCTAGAGTCCTGAGAGAGTGGGTCTTCTTCTTGAGTCTTGAGAAAGTGGACTTCTTCTCGAGTCTTAAGAGGGGTGTCCGAGTCACTCTGTGGTCACCAATTTTGCTGCATCGGAAGAAGCCAACTTCTGCAATGGCTATTAGTGCTTGGGAGTTATCTTTCTTGCTTTTCTCATGCAGGACTTCATTGTGTTGTGTATAGGAGGGCTTTGTAGTTAAGCTACAAGTTCTGTTTTATGGCTTGTTAACACTTTACCTACTGCAGCATGTGTAGTTGATGTAGTTCTATATGATAAGTTTCCTTCGTAGAGAGTAGTTAATGTTTTTAGACAACATTATGAGTGAGGTTAAGTTATACTCCAGGTACTCAGATATTTATACCTTTCTAATCATGTATGAACGACGATCCTTTTCACCAACAGGAAGCTATTGGTTACGCTTCTGATGGTATTTATATCGAGGCAATGAACTATCAACACTATATATATTTAATAGAAATTTCATCAACTATTATGTTTATATTAAGTTCTTTTAATGAACAACAAAGTTATTAGAAGTTGGGTTTCCGAATTCTTATTAAGATGTATTTTCAATATTTACCAAGCTTCACTGACTTAAAGTCACAGCCAATTTTTTATTATACATAAATCTCTCACTGATAGGCTACTAATTTCAAAAAAAAATTTAGTCGAGGACTTTCAAAGAGAGAGAGAGAGAGAGGGAGAGAGAGAGAGAAGAGAGAGAGAGAGAGAGAGAGAGAGAAGAGAGAAGAGATAGAGAGAGAGTTAATTCTTCCATTGTTTTGGTAGAGAGATGAGATGGCCATCGATCGTGAATAACAGACCAACGTAAATCAAATCTCTGGCATAAATAAGTTGTCCGGATAAGTTCCCAGATCATACAAATGCCTACAATCGATTCGCTATCACCTCTTTCTGCTAGCATTATCTACACTTTCTTAACATTTATAAAAGCAATAATAATTAAAGTAAATTAATTAATTGTTACATTAATTACATGTAATGTAATTAGTTAATTACATTACATTACATGTAATTAATTAATTACATTTACTAGTGAAAAACAGTTATTATATATTAAATGTTTTTTTTTTCTTTAAAATTATTATTCGGATTATTAGTACTATTTCATGGTTATTATTATTATTAATTAAGTATATTTATAATATTTGTTTTTTAATATTTAAATGTATTATTGGTTTATTAGTATTATTATTATTATTAATTATTATTATTATTATTATTATTATTATTATTATTATTATTATTATTATTATTATTATTATTATTATTATTATTATTATTATTCATCATTAATTATTATATATTTATGTATATTATTATTATTATTATTATTATATATTATTAGTTATTAATATTATTATTTATAATTATTAATATTATTATTATCTATTATTATTTATTATTATTTTTAATTATTTATTATTATTATTATATATTTAGATTCTGCATGTACCAAGGATCGTTTTCTCAGAAGAAATAAGTTTTATATCTAAATAGTATATAAACGATGATGATATATGTGGAATGACGAATGAAAATGACTAGCTTGTTTGTTGATGAAATGAATTGCAAATTCACCATTTTTGGTATTGAGAAATTGAAAAGGAATTAATATAATAATTTACTTTTTCAATAATATATATTGTATGATGATATGGTTTACAATTTAATAAACAATTTTGATTTATCCCTGTCCAAACTTTAAAATAAGAACATTTTAATAGGCAAAAGAAAAGGGCATCTTAAAAGAACAAGAATGAGGAAGGAATATATTGGATGGTGAAATTGAAACTGGGCTGGAGACGAGATTTCGGGAGCAGCTCCGGAGCTGGAGTTGAAGTTTGTGAACCACTCTGGAGCTGAAGCTGGCGCTAGATCTAGCTGAACTTTTAAATTTGCTGCTTAGCCTTGGTGATGATGGAGCTGAGGTTTTCGGAGCTAGCTCAACTCTCTCTCTCTCTCTCTCTCTCTCTTCTTCTCTACTCTCTCTCTCCATGTCATATTCTCTCCTCTCACTATCTCTCAACATATCTCTCTCTCTCTCTATATAGTAGTGCTCTCTTCTCTCTCTCCATCGGCCTCTCTCTCTCCTCGTCTCTCATCGTACTCTCTCTCGATTCTTTAATCAAATCTCGGTTCTCTGCACTCTCTCTCCCGTTTAATATTCAGTTATCTCCAGATATTATATATCATGATATAATGAGCTTAAGTGATTAATTTAGGTGATTATAAGTTTGGTTTAAGTGATAGGTTATATATGTTAGTATAAGTTAAGCGTATTAGATAAGTATTAGTATGATTTAATCAGTAGTTATAGATATAGTATTTAGGTTTTAGATAGTTTATTGATTAAGGTATATTAGTTTTATATGATATATATATATATTATAAATATATATATCAAATAACAAAAATTTAATAGTATTTTACCTAAAATAATTTATAATTATTAAAATAATAATATAATAATAACAGATACCATTAAATATATTATCGATTATTTCTGCACTCTCACTGGTAGATCAATATCACACTATATATAACATATTTAAGGTATAGCTATATACTATATTAAATATTAATATTTCAATATTATATATAATGATATATATATATATTATATATATATAAATTAATATATATATATATATATATTATAGTATATATATACTATTATTTAAGAAAGAAAATGTAAGATGTGATAGGATCAATCAAACATTACGTCATTATCTAATCTTGTGCAAAATCCGACCTATATTTTTTATATGCATAAATTCATCGTCAATTATTTGCCGATTATTAAACTGTAATCAATAATTATTTCAGATAACAATTTTGAGAATAATATTAAACTCAATAATTAAATTAAATATAATAGTAATAATAATAATAATAATAATATTAATAATAATAATAATAATAAATAATAATATAATACATATATATATATTATATATATATTAATTATTAATATAATATATATATATATATATATATTATATATATATATTATATTAATATAATATATTATATATATATATTTAATATATATATATATATATATATAGTAAATTATTATATATATATATATACATATATATATATACCTATATACGTATTATATAATATTATATAATATTATTATCTATAATATATATGACTGCATATATCTTAATATTAATATTCTATTAATATATTAATATAATATACTAGTATATTTATTATATATATAATATATATATAATATAATATCATATATATAATATATTTATATATATATTATATATATATATATATATATATATATATATATATTAGTTATATATACTATATTAATATAAATACATATATATATATATATATATATATAATATATATATCATGTTTGACTTTTTGTTGGTATATGTAATGATAATTTCCACGTTCCAAAATTGAGTTTCGCTATTCTTACTGTTCACGAGTACATATCCTAAACACTACAATCCTCTACACAACATCTTATAGAGACAACTCACACCTCCTATTTTTTATCCCCATATCATATACACATACTTATATCCAAACCACTCTTCTAGACAGTAGTGAGGGGTACAAGGGAGACCAAGGTGACGTCACGATTTTCCTTGTATATACGTAGGTGCCGTAGGGAACTACGTACGCACATGGTCATAGACCATGTGCGTACATTACTTATTTTTGGTATTTTGGTGACGTCACGTTCTTTCGTGGGTGCCTACGTACACCTACGTACACATGGTCGAAGACCATGTGTGTTCATTACTCTTGTCATGCTCTTTCATGAGGTGTTTTTGTCCTGAGCAGGCTCACACACGCGCAGCGTGTTTGTGAGCAATTCCCGTGCGCTCACGTAGGTTCACGAGCCGTTTCTGTGCCTGGTCCCTCAGCTGTGTGCATCGAACCCTGTGCCTCGCCCCAACTGCTCAACACCACCACCACTCTTGGTGACTGCTTTCACCACTCCGGTATTCTCCACTCTCTGAGGCTTCGTCTGTGACTGCTCTTGTGCTCTCGTGGGGTCGTAGAGTTAGGGAGGGTATTTTAACTTGCCCAACCCCCCCCACTCCAGAGCCTCTCTGGCTAGTGACCCCAATCGTCATTTTATACTATTACGTCAATTCATGTTAGAGCGAATACGTTTGTGCGCATATCATCTGACTCCTCTTCCTTCTGTACCAACCCTCAAGAAGACATATCCATGTCATAACTAAAATGTAATTTTTTCCCGTCACTGTCTAGACTGGGATCTAGAACACCGATCCCTAATATATATTTATTATATATATATATAACGATTCCACCATACGTTAGTATACAAGTCAGTATATAATATTACCATGTTCAATTTTTCCACTTCACGCCGTATCATTGCCCAATATAATGTAATAAAATAAGCGTTATATAGAATGAATTTGCCTTCTTAGCTTATGACAAATTTTATACTTATCACTTTCTTAGTTTATGACAAACTTAAATTTAGAAAGTGAGTGATGAATAAAAAATAGTGCATCAGTAAAGTGCTACTATATATTATTATATTTATTTATATATATATATTAATGTAATAATTTATAATATATATATATTATTATTAATTTTATAATATATATACATAATATATTATAAAATATATTATTAATATTATATTATATATATATTAATATATATATATATATATATAATATATATATAAGGAGTGAAAATATATAGTATGTCTATCAGGGTGTATCGTTAATATTGCTAAAAAATTCAGTATGATATTTCTATGCAAAAACTATAAGAAACTAATATGTGTCAATAAATCATTCAACCGAAAATCGGCATAAGATTTCCAAATACCATAGGTTATGAAACTAATGTTGCGGTACATATACTGATTAAATTCATATTGCACTCGTCACGTGCCACATCTCAAATACCTTAAATATATAAGAACAAATATAACCGTAGGATAAAAGGTTATCACTACCTTGTATTTTATATTTACTAGTTCTGGTATCTACGCTTCAAATTTATTTGATAGACCAGTATGGGCTGTGTCTCTGCGATCAAGTTCTGTGTTCAGTGTTCTTCACATAATTTTCAAATGAATTAACAACAAATAGTGATAATGTAGTTCAATTAATTACATTTTAGTTACGGGGTCGTACGTAACGGATATTCATATAGCAGTCATGTTCTCTAAGTAAGAAATGTACACTCATATGCGTAGTCTTCGCATCATCTATTGTTTATGCACGTTCTCCATCTGTCTTAAGAGAAAAAGGAAGTTTTAAAAAAACTTACTAATTTATAACGAGGCGGCGGCTGGCACCGTATCTGCCTCCAGACTAGGAAGAAACAGGTTCTTCCAAGACTTGATGGCAGTCCTACAAAGTTACAAGTACCTAAAAGAAAATGATTTCTACTACAACACTAAGTAAGTTCACCGAACACCAAGTTTTTCATAGGGAGGAATTTAGAATATAATCGAGCTGTTATGCTATCCTCCACATTTATAAATCACATCCAACGATGATGCACGAGAATATGTAAACAGCAATCTTCCTGCCTAACGTGATCCAATTTTGTATAAAGAAAATTATCCTTTACAAAATTGCACCAGTGACAATCGGCTTTGCCACAACCGTTATAAAAATCTTTTGCCTGAATCGTTTATCCCAAACTGTTTTCTCCTTCAGAGACGCCATGTCGAATAGCTTCCACAAACAATCACATATGGGCTGATGGGAACCCACATGCAATAGTTGAAAGCCTTCAGTTGAAAGCCGCCATCAACACCAGTTTCATTGAATGTATGGGTCGGCACGATTAGTAGAGTAGGACAATATTGTTACATTTTACAGCGAGGCTTACACAGGGTATACGCTTTTACTTCGAGCATAAATTTCTTGAAAGTATGACTTGCTACACTGACTTTTGGAACATGCTAGCAGTACCCATTCAGATTACAGGCGAGATATACAGAAATTGTATTCACATGCACGACTCGGCGCTTCCAGCTCATTTCAGTTTAGTTGCTCCTTTACTATTTGAACATTGTATATTACTGCCGCTCAATAAATCAAACTCTGTACTCGAACTTGTGACTCGTCCGCGGAGTTCGACTATAGCACATAAATGCATTGTGACTTTTTTCTTGGGTGCATGATTTCCTAATCACGAAACTCTAAGAAATCGTTCAATCTGATAATTGAAACATTTTGTTTATCTTCATCAAGGATCATCGGCCAGCATGTCTTACTTAAGATACCATAGTATCACGTTGTAACAAGTCCAAGGCTGAAGAATGATGTATAAGGGCTCGCATAATCATCTTGTGGACAATTCGGCACAATCACACAGTATATTACAACGTGTCCGCTAATTCACTGCGCTCGACATAGATATAGATGGCCAGGGGCTCATTGTTATCGCTAGGGTGATTGACCTCAATAATTTTCAACATTTTATTGAAAAATAACTTATAGTCACCATTGCTTCGATACCTAATTCCGTTTGTTCTTTCACATTATTCTGCTAAATTCTATACTCTGATAGAACGTAATGATGTGATTCACTTATAATTTACATGGCACAACACCTCTTAAGAATATGAAATTGATAATTTGTCTTAACTGGGTGCTATTTCCGAAATTTAGATTACTGTTTATTGGTAACTTAATGTTTAAATGGTCTCAGAATTTGAGTATCTTGGATAACACACGTAGGATGACTCGTTTTCGGAGACATGTTTAAATTGAGACATATTATCTTACATTTATGCAAGGATATCATACTGGAATTTTTTTACGTCAATACTTAATGTTATAGGTTATGATAGATTGAACGATCATATTTATATGTACCTATATCTATCATATTACTACATTATTTATCGACTTACCATATTCTTAGAAATATTATGTTATTAATTATAAGATATGTTAATATGTATTATAAATAGAGATAGATAGTATAAGCTTATGCTTTAGTGTATATCTTTAAGGTTATATTCTTATTACTATTACCTTATCTGTATACTAATCTATAACTATGTTCTTTGACTAACATGTATCTATATTTAATAACGTCAGTATAAATATATATATTATATTTTATATATATAAATATATATATATATAGTATAGTATATAGTATAAACTTTATATATAGTTTATTTAATAATAAGTATACTTATATATATATATATATATACGTATACTATTATATATATATATATATACCATATAATTATATATATACCGTCATTACAAGTGTGTTTGGATAATCTAACTAAAAGTAATTATACTATATATATATATTATCTATTTCACTGATGCTTACATATATAAATACGATCAGTTTGGTTATATGCTAGTAATATATATATATTATTATATATTATAGTATATATAATTATATAAATTAGTAGTGATACAAAGATATAAACACTAATATAGTAATATTTATATAATATTAATATAATATAAATTATTAACATAATACTGATTATTGAGTATAGTAAATATATATATAGATATATTAGTTAATTATACTACTTTATTATATACAGATAATATTATATAGTAAATAACTGATATTCACACATATCATAGTATATATATATATATATATATATATAATATATATATGTGTTTAATTTATATATTAACTATATATACGAGAGAGAGAGAGAGAGAGAGAGAGAGAGAGAGAGAGAGAGAGAGACAGAGAGAGAGAGAAGAGAGAAGAGAAAGAAGAAAAAGGAAAGAAAAGAAGAAAGAAGGCGAGAGAGAGAGAAGAGAGAGAGAGAGAGAGAGAGAGAGAGGAAGAGAGAGAGCAGAGGAGAGAAGACGAGAGAGAAGAGAAAGAGAGAGAGAGAGAGATTCGAAGGCTAATAATACAGACTGTTCGAAAATGACCGTAGGGTTTTTACATGCGACAAGCGAATCATTATATGATTTTACCCGAACTAGCGGTTTTTATCATTCATAGATACAATCATAAATACCCATACATACACATTATAAATATTAAATTATGCATTGGTGTATAAATTACATGACACGAAATATACACATTAATTTTGATGCATAATTTTTAATGCATAACCGCACAATTATTTGTATATTTCACATGACCCTAAGTGGGTATGAACCCTTATCCTTAATTTTGATGTATATTATATACACATATATTCACACCATTTAACATTCATACATACAATCATACACACTCATACATAGACACTATAAATATTAAATGATGTATTTATATATAAATCACATGACACGAAATATAGACGTTAAAATTCATGTATATTATGCATATTTAAATGTATATTTATGCACAATAACATTCATATATTTAGTCACATGATATAATCATCATTTTCTATAAATATTAAATAATGTATTAATACATAAAATCACATGACAAGAAACTTTCATATATACTATGTATATTTATACACAATAAATTTCATATATTTAGTCACATGATATATCATCATTTACAATAAATATTAAATAATGTATTAATATATAAAATCACATGACAAGAAACTTTCATATATACTATGTATATTTATACACAATAAATTTCATATATTTAGTCACATGATATATCATCATTTACAATAAATACAACGTCCGGAACAACTAAAAACAGCTGATCTCAATCAGTATACACTCTTTTAATCGCAGGCACTCAACCTCATACCTTCAAAGTCTTTCGGGGGTTGGTTTTTAGTTCGTGATTATATTCAGGCTTCTTTTTATTGGTTGTCCTCTACGTTGCAGGCGTCGCGAGATCATTGGTGAGCTGCGTTTGGACGCATTTGTTTTCAGGCTTCAAACACACACACACACAGAGGTTCCTGCTTGAAACTTGAAAACAAATTATTATTTTTATTATTTTTTATTATTATTTTTATTATTATTATTTTTATTTTGAATTTAAAACTCACAACAGTTCGAAAAACAAACGTTGAATTGGGAACTTGAAAAACAAATTATTATTTTTATAACTTTATTATTATTATTATTATTATTATTATTATTATTATTATTATTATTATTATTATTATTATTATTATTATTATTATTATTATTATTATTATTATTATTATTTTATTATTATTAGTTATTATTATTGATTATTATTATTATTTATTATTATTATTTAATCATTATTATTATTATTATTTTTGTTATTATTATTAAATATTATTTATTATTATATTATTATTATTATATTATTATTTTAATTTTATTAATTATTATTATTATTATTATTATTATATTATTAATTATTTTATTATATTAATTATTATTATTATTTTATTATATATTATTATATTATATTATTATTATTATTATATTTTATTATATTTTGTTATTATTTTTTTATTATTACTTTAACACAGTTCGTGAGCAGACATGTAACTTGAAACTTAAAAAAAAACAAATTATATTTTTATTATTTTTATTATTATTATTATTATGTTTATTATTCATATTTTTATTATTATTATTAATATTTTATTATTAATATAATTATTAATTTTTTTTATTATTATTTTTGTTACAATTATTATTAAAACAAACGTTGTACTTGAAACTTTAAAAAACAAATTATGTTTTTTATATTATTGTTTATTATTTAATATTATTATTATCATTATTATTATTATTATATTATTCATTTATTATTATATTTATGATTATTATTATTTATTATTAATTATTATTATTTATTATATTATTATTTATTATATATTATGTATTATAATTATATATTCTCAATTTATTATTATTAATTAGTTTATATTATTATTAATGATCATTATTTTTATTATATTATCATAATTTATTAATTAAGTTGAATATATTAATTATATGTATTATTATTTTTATATTATTTATTTATTATTATATTATTAATTGTTTTCTATTAAAAATATTATTATAGAATCAGTAATTATCATTAGTTATTATTATTGTTATTATTATTATTATTAATTATTATTATTATTATTATTATTATTATTTTATTATTATTATTATTATTATTATTATTATTATTATTATTATTATTTATAATTATTTTATTATTTAATATTATTATTATTATTATTATTATTATTATTATTAATTATTATTATTATTTTATTATTATTTTATTATTAATTATTATATTATATTAAATATATTATATTATTATTTTTATTATACTATATTATTATTTTATTATTATTATTAATTAATTATTATTATTATTCATATTATTATTATTATTAATTATATCTATATTAATAATTATTATTATTATTATTATTATTATTATTATTATTATTATTATTATTATTATTATTATTATTATTATTATTATTATTATTATTATTATTATTATGATTATTATTATTATTTTTTTAAAAATACTTTACAACAGTTCGTAAAACAATCGTTGCACTTGAAACTTGGAAAACAAATAAAGTTTTTATTAAAAGTTGTTTAAAATTTTATTAGAAATACGTTTTTATGGGCCTAACTCCTTAAGACACTAGGATCGATAGCCCCGAAGGGGTGCGGCCAACACCACTGTTACGTGTTCGAACCTTAGCGCTTTTCGGCTTTACGTTTATAGGGTATGTAAAAACATGTTTTTATATATCCAAAAGACGTAAATCCATAAGGACGTTTAACAAATAGACCGGAAGTGACCCCTCACACACCTCTTGGCGGAACGGCTTTACGGCTTTACGGCTTTGTACATCTTTACGTCTTTATTATATAAATATAATCTGATTATACGCATTGTCTACAAAAGCAAATGATAGGCAAGAAAAAGGAGGCTAAAAAGACACTGTAGCGAACAACCTAAAAGATAGAATAAATATATTTTAATCTGAAACATTTTTAGTGAGACCTTCTGAGTTGATAAGGAGGAATTGTTTACCTTTCTTGTGATTGGGCGGAGTACCTTATCTCCACGTCACATAACCTGTGATTAGTTGAAGTGTCCCGTGTCACCATCCAGTCTGACGTATGATTCGATGAATATCCCTTGTCTCTTATACGTGGTACTTATGTGATTTGGAAAAAAGAAACAAAAAAATTAAATTTACTTTAATCTTTTTTAAAAAAAAAAAAAACTGGTCTTTTAACAGGATGTTATATTAATCTTGTAGGTTAAAACTCTTTTAAACCCATTGTCGTCTAACGCTGTAAACGTAGCAAGTATCTGTACTCCGTTTAAAAGTGTTTCCATTTTCACTAAGTGATTACTGCGTTATATCATGATACGCCTTAATTAAAAGATATACTCTATACAGTCATTATACAGTGGGAATT
>JABUQX010014439.1:0-10000 GCA_015478945.1 Trachelipus rathkii
AGCATATATATATATATATATATATATATATATATATACATATATGGTATTGAGTCATAAGGTTAGGGTTCATTCAAAATTAGTACTACTTATAGATGGTGGTGACATCTGGAGAATCCGTAGTTTCACGTCGCTGCACCTCCTGTATGGGAGAGTGTTGGAGCCCCTTAAACATGGATATGGTAGTAGCTAGACGGAAAATAAGCAGCCAAAATGCTTCTGAGTCGGATCATGACTATGCTCATGATAGGGATCACTGAACCAGAAACTATTGTATTTTATTTTTTATTTTTTTTATTTCATAAGTTTTATTTCGTTTAAAGTAGTTATTTATTTTAAAAATATATTTATTTTCAGAAAATAATTTCATTATTAAACATTTTATGTTTTTACTAAAGAAAAATAATTTTTTATTAAAAAAAATATTTCATTGACCGTAAAGCAGTAGCAAGCACACCATACAACCCCGTCTCCCATCCTGCCATAGGCTATTGCTTTACTGTTTTACTGTTTTAAGTCGTATTTGGACAAATTTTGTATAAAGTTAGTGAAATAATTTAAATTACATGTAAAATATTAAAAACATTTTGTTTTTACTAAATATTTATTAAAAATATCAATTAATCAATAAATCAATAGATCAAACTCTATACAATCACACACCCAACCCTTCCCAATCATCTGTGATCTATTGATTAAGCGACTAAAGTCATATTTAAACACATTTTGCATATATTAACGTGAAAATATGTTTTTTTATATATGAACATTACATAAAATTATTAAACTAGAAACCTTTAATGTCTTTAAACTTGATACAGATTCTTTTTGCATCTTATACCCTAATATATTTGTCAATAGAGAATTTTACTAACAAACACCTAATCATATTTTCATTTTAATATATTATATATATATATTACAAAAAATGCTGGTTGGAGGTGTTAGGAAGGGTAGCTATGTTAAGTTGGTTATATATATATATATATATATATATATGTTGCTGTTATTATATATACATATATATACATATATTATTAGTATATATATATATATATATATATATATATATATATGGTTATTATTATATATATATATATATATATATATATATATATATATATATATTATATATATATATATATATATATATATATATATAACATATATATATATATATATAATGCACGTAGAAATCAAAGTTTTCTTTTAGATTAGATTTATATTTTGCTTAAAGTTTTTCATTTTAAAAGTTTCACTTATTTAAAAAAAATAATTTTAAAAATTTTATTTGCAAATTTTACTTCTTTTTCAAAAAATTTTATTTTAAAACTTTTTCTTTATAAAATTTATTTATTTTATGAAAGAAGTTTTTAAAATATTATGCTTTACTATTTATTTTCATTAAAAATATGTACTTTATTGACCCTATAGCAATAAAGCAACTGCACAAACATCATATCCCATCCTCATTCCCCATATCATTCCCTGTCATGCATTATTGACTTACTGTTTTACGTCATATTTGATAATGTATTATGCATAAACATAGCATAAAAAATAAGTTCTTTGTGTAAACACAACATAAAAAAAAGTTCTTTGTATGAGCATATCATATAATTTGTTAAAAATATTTTATGTTTTTAATAAATCCTTTATTATTTTTTTACTTATAACATAAAAATATCAATTAATCATATGTCAATGTTATTTTAATACTAACATAGTAGTATTTAACATAACTTAACGAAAATTTATCTTAACCTAACCTAACTATCACACGGACCAATGAATAAATGCTAACATAACAAAATTTTAGCATCTGTAAAACTAATATATTATCACCTAAACTAAGAACATAATGTGCAAAAACAAACCTAACATTCCTTAAGAACGAATAAACTGCTAGCATTAGCAAAGCTAGCAGCTTAACAACAGTCTATCACATCTATAACATACCAATATAAGTTTTACATTAACATAATAATATTAAGCAAAACTTAGCAAAACAAATTTCGTAATCTAACCTAGCTATCATACTGATCAATGAATGATTACTAACATAACAAAGTTTTGACATCAGTAAAGCTAACATAATACCACCTAAACTAAGAACATAACATACCTAGCATACCTTGCGTACGAATAAACTGTTACCATTACAAAGTTCCGTGCATGTCTACGGTAAATAAGCTAACATCACCAAGTAAAACCTAACCTAACCTTACTTTTCAATCATATCTATATCACGTGAATGTTAATCTAGCATTAACACTAATATTTAACAAAACCTAACAGAAATTTATCAACGAATAATTGCTAGCATAACAAAGTTTTTAACATCATTAAAGCTAACATAACATAACCTGAACTAAGAATATAACGTGCCATAACATACCTAGCATACCTTACGTACGAATAAACTTCTTTCATTAACAAAGTTCTCTGCTTATCAAAGGTAAAGTAACTAAATACCTATCTTTTCATCCTTAACCTATGATTTTTCACATATAAATTTTTCATATATGTTAAATAACAAATTTAACTTAAGCAAAGTTTCGTACTAATGCTAACTTACCATTTTCTTCAAAGATGTCTAGAACACTTTAACAAACTATCCTACTTAACAATACTAGGGTTAACCAAACTTAATAATCCAACTGTGTTACCCTAAGATCTTCTCCTTCACTCATCCTACTAAGGATACTAAAATTAACTTTCACGAGTTCATTATTTAATAAAATTCCTAAAGGAATTCATCTTGTCCCTACAAGAAGTTCCATTTGTGGGTCACCCCCCGAAGGGGGTGCTAGCGGCATTACCCCTCCGATGGAATCCCTTCATAGTACCTAACCATACATGTGTGCTCAATTTTAAGTGCTAAGCTGTTTTCCAGAGAAGGTCAATATGAGAATCTGTAACTTGTACAGAGGGTAAAATCTGGAATTTCAAATCACCTATCGAGTTTTTATCACTGAAATATTCATAAATATTAACACTTGCCATTTCTTTCACAACATCATCTGTGACATTACCTCTGGGAATTATTCTTTTGGTTTTCTGCCCTGGTGTTATTCGCTGCCATCGTTACCATGCCATGAAATGTGTTATAACATTTGTGTCGCAATCTTAGGGAATACCTTTTCTGTTTCTGAAATTTACACTGCAAGATTGATGGTACACACAGTCAGCTGCATGGAGGTCACCTTCAAAGTATGCCAGGCGTCCTTGTACATCAACAGACCACCTGTCATTTCTATTCTTACATATTTCATGTATTGTTTTGGGTAATGTATCAGGTTGCATTTACCACTGAAATCTACTAACTGTTCACAGAAAAAGCAAACAGTTCCACTGTTAAATACACCAAGAGTGGAACGGGATCTTTTCTTTGAAACAGATGCCCCACCTTCAAATAAATGGTCTTCTTACTGAAATTTGTATGTCTTTCTTGTCTACGAAGCGCTTCCGACACAAGGTATGCACAAAATCTCCGGCAGAAGCGCAGATTTTTGAACAACGTTGTTTGCTAGTTTCGTTGATTTCATCTGCACTCTTTTTTCTGTTAGGTCTTCAGATCATGCTGATCACTTTCTTTTGCATAATTGCAAATATGTTCACGAGTCATTTAGTTGAACAAATATGCATATCATATTTTTTTATATTCAATTTATTTAATATATATTTATAGTTGGTACGTGACCTGTACTGAATTTCAACAAATTAAAAGCCTGTAATTGAAAGAAATGAAACGAATTAATTTTCATGTTGAGTTTACTTTATAAAATAATTTGAAATAATTTATTACACAATAAATCTATTTAAAATAAAAGCATTGAACTGAAATCGCAAGATATGCACTACAGCTGTTTCACGTTAGAATAAAACTATAAGTTATGTGCCTTTCCTTTTATTATGAAGGCTAACGAATTTACTTAGCATCTTTTATGGAGAACCGTAGAAGTCAGCCAGGCGTCGCGCCATCAACAATTACTATCTCTTGCGATATAAATTCGGAAAATAAAAAGCACGAAGATCGCAGTTCACAATTAGTATTCAACTAAAAGCATAAAAAATATATAAAATTTAAATTCTGGACGTTAAAAATTAATTTTAAAAATTTGTGCACAAATCTCATATCATTCACTTTCAAAGAATTCACTTTGCGATGGCGGCCATTTTGGAAAATTAAAGAAAAATCAACTTTCCGGAGTAGCAATTTTGTCAGACTTTGAATATGTGAAAAAGTAATTCCTTTCTTGTTAAATTATATTGGAATCGTTTTCTGTTAATTATTGATTTCAAGGTTTTTTTTTCAGTATATCTACATATATAATATATATATATATATATTATATTATAATATATATATAATATATATATATATATATATATATAAATATATTATATATATATTATATATATATATATATATATATATATATATATATATATCAAATATAAATCGATATGTTGATTTGTAGAAATTTAATTTAATTTGTAACTGTTCGAAACAATAGAGACCTATCTATCTATCTATCTATCTATCTATCTATCTATCTATCTATCAATCTATCTATCTATCTATCTATTCTATCTATCTATCTATCTATCTATCTATTTATCTATCTATCTATCTATCTTATCTATCTATCTATCTATCTATCTATCTAATTCTAATCTATCTATCTATCTATCTAATCTATCTATCTATTCTGTCTGTCCTATCTATCTATCTAATCTATCTATCTATCTCAATCTATCTATCTATCTATCTACTATCTATCTATCTTCTATCTATTCTATCTATCTATCATCTATCTATCTAACTATCAATTATTATTAATTATTATTTATTATTATTATTATATTATTATTATTCATTATTATTATTATTATTTATTATTATTATTATTATTATTTACTGTTATTATGTAATTATGTAGTTATTTGATTATGTATTAAATAATTGTTATTATTCATTATTATTATGTATTATTATTATTAATTATTATTATGATTATTATTCATTATTATTATGTATTATTATTATTATTATTATTATTTATTATTATTATTATTATTATTATTATTATTTTATTATTATTATTATTATTATTATTATTATTATTATTATTATTATTATTATTATTATTATTATTATTATTATTATTATTATTATTATTATTATTATTATTATTATTCTCTTTTTGATGTTTTAACCATTTTATTTTTGCTACTTTAGTATTGGTCCTGAAAGAGGAGCTCTTGAAATTGTCACAACAGAAGTTTAATTAAATTTGATACATAAAGAAGTAATAATCAATTAATAAATATAATAAGTAATATAATAATAATAATAATATGATACATAAAATAATAATAATAATGAATAATAATATAATAATAATAATAATAATATAATAATAATGAATAAAATAATTAATAATAATAATAATAATAATAATAATTATATTAATATTAATAATAATAATAATAATAATAATAATAATAATAATAATAATAATAATAATAATAATAATAATAATAATAATAATAATAATAATAATAATAATAATATAATAATAATAATAATACATAATAATAATAATAATAATATATAATAATGAATCACTCTAATAGCTATTAAAAAGATTTATAAGAATAAATAATAATAATAATATCATAATAATAATAATGTGTTTTAACTAATAGCATTATTATTATGTATTCTTATTATTGAAGCAATTTATTATTAAAAGTAAATTATAAAAAGATTTATACATTTGTTTAATAAATTTGGAGCCTTTTAATTTATTTGGTTTTGTAAATTTAATTCATGAAATAAATCAAATTATCATGTAAAATAAAGATATTTTATATAAATTTCAAAAATTATTATTTTTATATTTTAGGCTATATTTTTATTTATTTATTTTTTGTTTTGCAATTATAAAATAAAAACTTTCTATATATATATTTAAAAATAGTAGGTTAAATATATATATATATATATATATATATATTATATATATATATATATATATATATATATATAGTAGTATATATATAATATATAATATATATATATTAGATATAAATATATATATATATATATATATAGAGATAAATAATATATATATATATATATATATATATATATATATATATATATATATATATATATATATATATTATATATAATATATACATATATATATATATATATATATTATATATATATATAGTAATATATATATATATATATATATATATATATATATATATATATATACAATAGAGAAAATTAATATATATATATAGTATATATATATTTCAACATATATATATATATAATCTATATATATTAAGTAATATTATATCTAAACACAAATTAATCTATTTATAGTATATTATACTGCGTATCAATGCCGCTTTCTATCTTTGATCTTAGCTTATCTTATAATAATAGCATATGGACTGAATACTTCAAATTTTAATTAGCATAACCTTCGAGAAAACTGCTATTCTCTTTATGCACAGGGAACTAATTAATGAAATAGCAATGATAAACACTAATATTATCTATCTTTAAAACATCCTAAAACTTGATAAAAAATGAAAGGCAAAAGTAACGTTAAAAGGTTGCATAGAATAATAATAATAATAATAATAATAATAATAATAATAATAATAATAATAATAATAATAATAATAATAATAATTAATAAGAATAATAAAAATAATAATAATAATAATAATCATAATGAATACATAATAATAATATAATAATTAATAATAAGTAATACTAATACTAATAATGAATAATTAATAATAATAATAATATAATAATAATAAAATAATAATAATAATATAATAATAATATAATCAATAATAATAATTAATAACTAATAATAATAATAATTATTAACAATAATAATAATAATAATAATAGATAATAGATAATAATAATATAATAATAATAATAATAATAATAATAATAATAATAATAATAATAATAATAATAATAATAATATTAATAATAATAATAATAATAATAATAATAATAATAATAATAATAATAATAATAATAATAATAATAATAATAATAATAATAATAATAATAATAATAATAATAATAATAATAATAATAATAATAATAATAATAATAATAATAATAAAAATAATAATAATAACTTGAACTAATCAATCTACATAACCAATAAGTTAAATGCATTACTGATTATGTTGTTTTCAGAAAGTTAATGCGAAATGCTTTCCATTCACATTACCGTGGCATTGTTAATCAATATCAAATCCCTAATTTGTTATTAGAAGTACTAAATCTTAAATTTATTATATGTTAAATGAATCATTGTCGTTATTTAGTGGAATTTTATATCCTAACTCATCCTAAGTGAGATTTTGGATCCTAAGCGAAATTTTGGATCCTAAGCGAAATTGGGGATCCTAAGTAAAATTTGGGGTCCGGCAATGCAAATCGATTCCAGCATATTGATATCCGTTGGCTGGTGGAAGTGATCATGTTTGTAGTTATTATTATGGTAATATTTCATTACGACTAAAGAGACGGAGTGCCTAGATGTTTGCCATAGTCGAAGGATCTTACCTCCGTGCTTATATATTCTCATGGCGAATTAGCTTACTGTGTCGCAAACGTAGACGGTTCCGTATTCATCTGAAAGAAAAGTATAAATGACACAGAAATAAAGAGACACCGGAATTAATTAAACAAAAGGTAGAATGCAGCAATGGTGAGCTATAAAAACGTTGAATTTAAACTTTTTTCGTATTTCTATCCGTTTACTTTTTTATTGACATTTAAAAGAAAATTAAAGAATGAAAAGTTTAAATAACGAGCAAAATCTCTCAATCGAAGTGACTTGAAAATTGAACAATACAATGATAGGTATATTATCAAAAGTTTCTTGTGATGAATTTTTGATATTTGCTTAAAAAAAAAAAAAAAAAAAAAAAAACAGTTACATTAATGTTCAACAAAAAAAAAGTATTTTTATTTTTATTTTTGTTATAAATGAGAAATTACGGTAACTTTTTTTTTCTGTTCATCAAAATCAAAATGGAATTTTCATGGATTCTATAATAGTTAAATAATTTTTATATATACCCAATCTCTTTGGTTCTAGGCACATTGCACAATTATAATAAATTCTCTGAAAATTTCATATCGATCGGATGAGCAGAAAAAAATTATTACAATTTATTCTTCATGATTCTGGTACAAATTTATTTGGAATCATATATCAAAAATTCAATCACAAGAGAATTTGAATAATAGATTTGTCATTAATTGTATAATTCAATCATTAAGACATTTTGCCAAAGTTTGTTTGCCTGCTATTCAAAAGTCTCGAAATCTTTGAATTTTTTTTTCAAAAGCCCGATAAAGGAGGTGTTTGATACAAAAAAAAAAAGAAAAAAAAAAAAAAAAAAAAAAAAAAAAAAAAAAAAAAAAACAAACAACAAACAAACAAAAAAAAACCGCTGCTAACTTCAAAATTATAAGAACTACTACGTACAGTGCCAACTAATTTGCCATTTTTATTTTTTATGCCGAAAGGATGAAAATTAAGAATATTATCCTCAAATTTAATCTATGGGAAATTTCAGTCAAAGTTCCATTCAAAGCATGAACTCCAGTATTTATCACTTAAAAAGTAAAAGTAAGTTGGAAAAATTTATATTGCTTTATTACTGTTATTATACAGAATTTGAGACACTACTCTTCTTTTCATCAGGAAACTTATAATGAAATAAAATAAGGTATAAAATAATAAAGCAATATAAATATTGAAACTTTCTATAACTTTTTAAAGCATAATTGTGGAGTTCATGCTTTGAATGGAATTTGACTGAAATTTCCCAATAGATTTAAATTTGAGGATAAATATTCTAATTTTCATTCGCCTTCGGCATAAAATAAAATGGCAAATTAGTTGGCACTGTAGTAGTAGTTCCTTATAAAATTTTTCGAATTAGAGCGGTTTTTTTTGTTTGTTTGTTTTTTTTTTTTTTTTTTTTTTTTTTTTTTTTTTTTTTTTTTTTGTTTTTTTTTTTTTCTTTTTATCCACTTGCCTTTTATCGGGCTTTGAAAAAATTCAAAGATTTCGAGACTTTTGAATAGCAGGCAAACAAACTTTGGCAAAATGTCTTAATGATTGAATTATACAATTAATGACAAATCTATTATTCAAATTCTCTTGTGTTGAATTTTTGATATATGATTCCAAATAAATTTGTACCAGAATCATGAAGAATAAATTGAATAAAGTTTTGTCTGCTGCATCGATCGATATGAAATTTTTCAGCGAATTTAATTATAATTAGTGCAATGTGCCAGAACCAAAGAGATGGGTATATATAAAAATTATTTAACTATTATAGAATCCATGAAAATTCCATTTTGATTTTGATGAACAGAAAAAAAAGTTACCGTAATTTCTCATTTATAACAAAAATAAAAATAAAAATACTTTTTTTTTGTTGAACATTAATGTAACTGTTTTTTTTTTTTTTTTTTTTTTTTAAGCAAATATCAAAAATTCATCACGAGAACACTTTTGATAATATATATCATTGGTCATTGTTCAATTTTCAAGTCTTCGATGAGAAGATTGTTGCTGTTATTTAACTTTTCATTCTTAATTTTCTTTTAAATGTCATTGTAGCGTCAACGTATCAGAAAATACATTTAAAGTCTTAAAATTCAACGTTTTTTATAGCTCACCATTGCTGCATTCTACCTTTTGTTAATTAATTCCGGTGTTCTTTATTTCTGTGTCATTTATACTGTTTCTTTTCAGTGATATACGGAACGTCTACGTTTGCGACACAGTAAGGCTAGATTCGCCATGAGAATATATAGCACGGAGGTAAGATCCCTTCGACTATGGCAAACATCTAGGCACTCCGTCTCTTTAAGTCGTAATGAAATAATTCAACCATAATAATAACTACA
>JABUQX010014440.1:0-2500 GCA_015478945.1 Trachelipus rathkii
AAATATTTTTTTATATATACCTATATATATATATATATAGCTATATAATATATATATACTATATATATATATATATATATGTACTATTTCTAGAAACACTCACACCTATTATTAATAGTATATAATAATCATAAAATACCAAGAGCCAAATAATGTCGCGTACTACAGAATTAATACTATAGTGACTTACTCATACCTATATATATATATACAAGAATTTATACCTATCCTCTTCATACACCACAGAAATATACAATATAATCAACAAAATGCCAAAAACTCACATGCTGAATGGCCAGACCATATCTCCAACACAAATATTCAATAACTATATATATTATATATAACATATATATAATATATATTCTCTCAAACTGAGTATGTATGTATATAGATGTATATATGTATAAAAAAAACTAATATTACACAACACTAACACCACATTTATCATATCAAAACCTAACCCAACACATTCTAACGGGCTATTACCAAATTCCCCCTCCCCTTCGCACTCAATATAGTTATCCACTACTTCTTAATAGACAAAATCCTAAACACAAACTTTTCCTCCAAAGTTAAAAAAAATACCAGAAAACTTTCTTTCTGGTCGCACAGAAAGAGTCATTCAGGGTCACCTCCTCCTGCTCCTACAAATTATATAATTGAATTCCCCAGGAAGTATCCTCTCCCCCACTCTATTCAGCCTATTCTTGTGCCACTTCCCTTCTATGAAAAAACTCAACAACTATGCCGATGACTTAACCTTCACTGCCAAAAGCTAAAGATAATACTTACCATACGCTACCCGAGACCTAAAGTTATATAACCAAACTAAATTAAACAATGACTGACAATAAACAATGATTACTTTTCCCCCCAAAAAAAATCCGAAAAAAAAAAAAAAAACAACTACTAAATTCAAAGTTTAAAACTAAATAGAAACCTATAACTAATATAAACATTTATACCTCTATATATATATATATCCATATATTTTTTGTGCAAAATAATAAAATTAAATGTTCAAAGTTTAGCGAGTTTTACTAGTATATATAGGAGCCTTTATGTTTTACGCACTCCGTCAGTTGTTTGATTTTTTTTTTTTTTGTTTTATATATATATATATATTTCTAGTATAATCACAATTCAATGCTCTGATGCCTACATCAGTCAATTTAAAGGGGTGACGGACATGATTTAAAATATATCTCTGAAAAACGCGCAACGCATATTACGATTCACGACTAGTCCGCATACAGAGGTTAAGAGTTTTTTTCTCTTATATTCTAATATAGGATAAGGTTCAAGCGGAATACACACACCGCAAAGATTTGAGCAGGATTGTCGGGTGCCTTCACTTGGCCTTCCGGGGGACCGAACGATCAAAGCGAATATGTGACTATGTTTTTCTCACACCGCTGCCACTGCGCACGAGGGGATGGATCTTCCGAGGAACCATTCTCAGCTCTTTGGTATTTTGCGAGTGTCGCGCGCGCGGATACACTTAACACGCTCGCTCATAAAACGCGCTTATATACACCAACTCTAGACACCGTCGGCTCGTACCCAAATATATAATTTACATGTTTCTACTTCTATCTCTATATTTTAATATATATCAAATTTTATATATAAGCTTTACACGACTGATAATCCAAATAATTTTCATATTGGTTTTTCATATATATAACCCGTGTGTCACCTATATTCGAGATATATTTGAAATTTACTCTTCTCTTTTTGTCATCTATCTATTTAAGCATGATATACAGCCTTTATACAGCTTGATTTACAACTATGTAATTGTTTTTTTTCTGTAAGTGTCGTACTTTTCGAGATATTTCATTTTTCTCACACAACACTCTCTATTGTTAAAGTGTGATTTTTATAAAATAAGATAAATTATAAATATATTTCGAGCACTTTACTGCATCACTGTAAATCCCCACTTTCTTAGCACACTTCAATTGTTAGTACATATACTAGCAATATGTTTTAAAAAGAAACAAAAAAAAAAAATCAAAACTGACGGAGTCTTAAACATAACAGGGCCTACTATATTATATATATATATCTATATCAAATATTCTATCAATATATAATATATATATATACTTCTATCATGACTTACTATACTAAATAATCGTACTTACTCATTATTAAAATAATATAAACTAAATTTAATCCTCAACACCATAATAACTACACTCAAAAAAACGTCCTAGTATACGCAGCAGATACATACTCATAAATAAAATATTCTATATTACCATTGTTATGAAAAATATATATGCCATCGTTCCAAACTACCCTATAGAAGGTGATCACACTCACTATATCAATAAGAGCAATCCTCATAGTAACAATATCACTAGATAAAAATAGCACAAGTGACTCTTCCGACTTATATAATATTATATATATCGCTATTAGGTCCCAGCTATCTACCTATACCTTTCTAGGAAGATATATAATATAGGATTCAGAAATAAAAATAAAT
>JABUQX010014440.1:22500-25000 GCA_015478945.1 Trachelipus rathkii
CCATAGAGATTCCTATTAATCCTCTATTAATCATACGCCTGTTGCAAATCCATAAAAACCTAAATAAAATTTATTCTTCTTGGTAATTGTATTTTCTCAATCATTTTGTTTCAATGTAAAGATTTGATCCACACATCCCTCTACCACTCCTACACGGCACCTGTGTCTTCACCAATCAGCCCTTCAGTCATTCGACGCACTCTTTCAACCAAAATAGCAGCATATATCTTTCCTACAACACGTCAATAAACTAATTCCCCTAAATTTCATACAGTTCCCCTTATCTCCCTTACCCCTTATATAAGGGTACTATTACTGCTCTCTCTTCAATCCCTTGGAACTATACCCTTCCATAAACGCTTTTATTAACAACTTCCAAATCCAAATCAATCACCATCTCGCGCTCCGTTCTTGATCAATTTCACCAGTAAATTTCATGCTCTACCTGCACGAATTATCCATTCTTTAACATTTCTTCTCCTCTATCCCATTACTCTCCTTGCTAATAACCTCATCCCCAAATATACCTATTCCTTCCTGTACCATCAAACCCACACACATTCACTACTACCTCTTCATTACCGCCAATATTATGCAGATTTTGGAGTGTTCTTACCACACTCCCCTCACATCCATTTCATCAGTTACAAAAGCACCATCCATATCATGTATTCTGAGGAGCGTTCCACATATATTCTCCATTCTTAAACCTTTCAGCGCTTCTTCCAAAGAGCTTCCTATCCTTGTAAGTCCCCATTCTACCTCCTTCCAAACTGTTCATTTTACCTCTTTTTTTCTCCTACGTATAAACCTTTTAGTATTTCTTTTTTCCTCCCTATATAATTCCAAGCATCATTCTTTTGAAACTTCATCATTTGCTCTTTTAGTACATTCAACCAGCTTCTTTTTTATTTTAAACCGCTTGCATCACCTGTTTATTCCACCACTCATTGTTAACATTCTTCACTCCTACTTTGGCACAATCCACATACTTCTTTTGCACTGCTAACAATTGCTTCCTTAATTTTGCACCCAGATTTGTTCAGTTTCAACTTGTTTCTACAATCAACTGATTTACTTGCGAGCGCGTCTTATAATACTTTATCCTTATTACCTTGTCACTTAAACTTCTCACTCTTAAATTTTACCCACTCTTAATTTATATATATATATATAATATATATATATATATATATATATATATATATATATATATAATATATATATATATATATATTAATATATATATATATATATATTAATATATATTATATATATATATAATAATATATATATGCGTAATTCGTTTAGTTTACTGACTTGAGTTCACGTACATAGTATATTAAATTATAAAACAATTTCATTTTTACAAAATGGTTTTAAAGAATCTATTTGAAAGTTTTTTTTACGGATTTTCGTGTATTTTTAACGCATATATTTTTAAAGAAAACATTAAAAATAACGTTCCAAAATTTTAAAAGCTAACTTTTCTCTGTTTTGTAGGATATCGCTATCGATGCTTTCTTCCGATTTTTATATATCGATTGCATTAATATTTATTTCCCATAATTAATAATTTTGCTACGATTATCAACAATTCGATTGTTAGGCCAAATTTACGTTTACGTTTATTAAAATAAAAAAAAATTCGCAAACGAATTTTGTTAATAATTAAATAATGAATAAAATAAAATCAATAATAAAGTAATAAATAAAATAATTTTTCCTTTTAATAACACTACGTCAATATATATATTATATATATAATATATATCTATATATTTATTATATATATATATACTATATATTATATATATATATTATATAATATATATATATATATAATATACTATATATAATATATATATATATATATAATAATATATAGTGATATATATATTTATAATATTATAGTGGGCAAAATTTAGGATTGTGACAAGTAAGAAAATTTCGAGTTAACGTTCAAAACAAGCTGCGCAGAGTCCGTATATATAGACTCGCGCCTGAGTTTCGTGAGGCCATTAATCAACTATATACGTATATATATATATATAATATATATATATAATATATATATATATATATATATATATATATAATATATATATATATAATTATAATATATATATATACTATATAATATATACCACGGCCCATTAGGAGGCTCGAGCCGACGGGAACAGAATGGGGGACGTTTTCCATACTCCGTAGGGGAGGGGCGAAGGGGGAAATAGTCCTACCCTTTCGTTCCCCGGAGGCCGAGAGACCCCGGACTCTTGCTTCGGGGCGGTCTACCCTTAGGGTACCCATTAGTTTAAAAATTCTTTCTTTTATTTAAAAACTAACTGGGTACCGCAAAGGTACGCCTTGGATACCATTAGTTTAATTTTTTTAAAACTAAATGGGTACCCCAAGGGTAGATCCCGCGTCCGATGCAAGAGTTTGGGGCCTCACGGCCTTCGGGGAATGAAAAGGCAGGTAGGACTATTTCCCCCCTGCC
>JABUQX010014440.1:35000-36784 GCA_015478945.1 Trachelipus rathkii
ATTTTAAAGCATAAAAAAAATTTAAAAAAAAAAATAATAATTAGGGTTGGCAAAACTTCATTGGTTCGGAAACGCCGGAGGGAATTCCCGAAAAGTTACCAATACAATAATCTCTAATTTCATTATTAATCATTTTCAAGTTTTGTTCGTACAAAAACAACAAAAAACTAATTAACAATTTACTTGTTAAATAACTCTCATGACAAATAGTCTGCACTTTGCATTTGCACTTTGTTTCGACCATTTCGGTGGAAATTTAGGATTTTATGTTCATATTTATATATTTTGGCGTTTCGGGCTAAAATTATATATATCATATATTATATTATTATATATATATATATATATTTTTTATAGTAATATATATATATATATATATATAATATATATATATATATATATATATATATATATATATATATTATATATATAGTTGAATTAACTCTCAATATTATAATAAAAAAAATATATATATATATATATATATATATATATATAAATATTTAAAGTTTAAAATATGTTTATAATATATATATATATATATATTATATATATATTATATATATAATATATATATATATATTATATATATATATATATAAACACCACCGGCTCACGGGCAGATCGCCTAATCCTAGGAGGGGTGTCTCAATTTAACGTCCGAAGCAAGACGAAGCCAAAGTCCAAGGAGAGAAAGATCTCATATTCTCCCTCTTAACAAGTTGGAACCTGGTATATATATATAATATATATATATATAATATATAATAATATATAGTATATATATATTATATATATATATATATAAATTATATATATATATATTATATATATATATATATATATATATATATATATATATATATATATATATATATATATATAGGCCCTGTTATGTTTTAAGACTCCGTCAGTTTTGATTTTTTTTTTGTTTTTTTTTAACATATTGCTAGTATATGATACTAACAATGAATTTGACTGGTGAAAGACATGATTCAAAGTTCGAAATATTTTAATAATTATTAAATAATAATTTATATCATAAATTTATAAAAATGAAATATCTCGAAAAGTACGACACTTACAGAAACCCAATTACAAATTTGAAAACAGTATAAAACTTATTAAAAAAATAAAAAAAAAAAAAAAAAAAAATTAGGGGGCTCGAGCTGACGGGGGACAGAGGGGGGACGTTTTCTATACCCCGTAGGGGAGGGGCGGAGGAAACCCCCGCGACAGACCCAAAATACCAAAGAACAGGTTCCGGGACCTTCCCCGAGGGGGAATAGTCCTACCCTGTAGTTCCCCCCGGAAGGCTGAGAGACCCCGGACTCCTGCCATCTTTGAGGTTTACCCTTGGGTATTCCTTTAGTTAAAAAAAAAAAAATTAAAACTGCCGGAGTCGTACGTAACTGGTCTATATACTTTTGAATCATGTCCGCCACCCCTTAAATTGACTATTGTTAGGATCCTATACTAGAAATATATAAAAAAAAATCAAAACTGACGAAGTCGTCTACAAAAGGTCCTATATATATATATATATATATATAGTATATATATATATTATATATTATATATATATATATATATATACTATATATTATATATATTATTATATATATATTATATATATATATATATATATATATATATATATAATATATTAGGTGTAACTGGAACTGGAGTTTTTTACTACTGTAAGAACGGATTGAAATGAAATAAAAATTTTATTTGTCTCCCTAACTACATTTATTTTTTGTATTAAAGTTGGACTGACAAGT
>JABUQX010014441.1:0-15000 GCA_015478945.1 Trachelipus rathkii
GGTATGGTTGTGGCCCAACCTGGGCCAGGGGATGAACTTCCGTACACTTGAAACGATTTACCATAGTGCAGGATCCATTCAGGTCCTGTGAAGGCTCTGTGGATGGATTTTCGACTGCGTATGAAGTTCCCTGTACTAAAGGGTGTGGTGTGAGTTATAAGATTGATAACCGAGGAAGCAGAGGATAAGGCTAGGAGAGGCGTTCTACTTTTCGATGCTCGAATGAATAAATAAAGGAAAAGCGAAGGGGGAGTAAAAAATATTGCAATTACTTCACTGCTTTCTATTCTGCATGCTGTCAACGGACCTTACATCCCACGTCCTTGCGGTGAAAAACCACAAAAGGAAAGCCATGAAGGAAAGAAGAAAATAAATAATATAAAATAAAAAAAAAAACAAATATATATATATATATATATATATATATATATATATATATAGTATATAAAATAAATAATAAAAAATATAAATTATGCATATTAATTATATAATAGAAGTATTACCAAAAGGTATATATTAATAAAATAATATATATAGTATATATATATTATATATATATATATATAAAAAAATCAAATAAATATAATCGTAATTATGATATAAATTATATAGCATAATATTATAATTAACCTATATATTGATGTTGATCTAATAACTATAAAAAAAAGGAAAATATAAAAGATAAGGTATATAGTATAACATATCCTAATACTATAAATATTATATAAAAAATATAAAATATATAAATATATATAATAATAAAATAAATATTAAAAAAATCATATATAGTAACTTCGTAACAATATTATTCCAAACGCTGCCAAATTTAACTTACTGCCCTCCCAATACTGTGAATTCCAACTCACTACCATACCCTAAACATTCTTTGTTAAACTCTTCTGCTTTCACCCTCCAAATATAATCTTATTATGTTAGTCCCTTTTTGTCTCCACATTTTGGCCATTCAAATTCCAAGAACCCAATCATCACCTTCTCCTCCATTTCTCATATCCTTCTCCTCCAACAAAAAACGAGAACACTTGGACAAATTCTCCCAACTTAAATCTAACCCTCGGTTCACCACCCATTGTTCATATTCACCACCCATTATTTAAGCCTAGCAGCAGTGACGCACAAACTAAGAACTTAACTAAACAAAAATACAAGTATCTATCAATTATCTACTTTTTGCAGTTCTGTATATACCCTAGTTCTCTCCCTAAAATATAAATCTAAGAACACTAAACTCTATCTAATAGATGATAAAATAAAACACAACATAACTATTTACCAATAGTTGAATTGGCTGACCCTCAATTTGTACTGTAATACAATCCACAATGAGGATTGATATTGGAAAATATTAAAAAATGGTAAATTAATAGATATGTTAGTTGAGTCGACGCTAATCCAGCGTCACGTCGCACACAAAGTACAACTTAATATTAACTATAAAAGAATCACATCAAAAATGATGGTGACTGATGATGATTAGTTGAATCGTCTAACCCAATATAACGAGTATCTGATTTTCTCAACGCCCTACTATTGTAGTGTAGCTAATACAACTAGTTTCGTTGAAAATGCTTGCTTGAATTATTGAATCTTTTTTTCTCATCTATGAGCTCTTCTCACGATCGACATATATCATACATTAAACCTGTTCTCTCTAATTTACTATAATTAATAATTAATCTACTTTTGCAGCTTGGAAAACAAGAAACAAATTATGCAGGCAGACAAATGATGATGATCTCACATCATCGATGTCTCGCTATCAAATCCTACAACAACCCATTCTATTAATCCATCTCTATTACATCCCCTAATAAACTTTTTCAAACACAAAGAACAAAATGCATATATCGTCATGCACTTAACTCAACAACTCTCATTTCTTCCTCAGAATACATTAGTAATTAACCTACATTTCTTTTCCCCTCAAATTTAAACCAATAAATCTCTTCATCACCAATATTCCACAGTCTTGGTATTAATCCTAAGCACTTCACATCCTTAATACTTCCATTTCTTTCGTGAGGTTAATTCTCCCATCATTTCATCACCACATTCCAATATCTCCTAATACACGTTAATTTCACTTGCTTGACTCGTACTCTGTATTTCCTCATCCTCCTTCTTCACACACCACAACACTACTATATTCATTCTCACTCTCATTTATGTGACTATCTCCATTTGTATCCTTTATCTGTTTTGTTACTCTCTAAATACCTGATTCCATTTTCATTTTTCCTTAAGATCACTCATTCACCTTCTTCCGATATTCCACCTTTTTCTCTTTCAATTACTGAATGATTCTCTCCCTGATATGTCCAGGACTAATCATCGACGATCAATATTATGCATATATATTAACCAATTATGTAATTCCTGCAGTCAACTCTGAACAAATAACTTTCAAAAGAATCAAAGCGTTGTACTATTAGCTCTTTTATCTAAAATTGCTTCAATCATCCCTTCTTTAATAAACTTCATCAATAATAAGTCTCCTGCAATTTGTTTCTTCTTTTCTCTTCTCTATCTGATTCTTCTTCATTCAGCGATAGATATTCTCTTTTCTCCTTTTCTATTCACTTCTTTTTGTTCCTTCTTTACAGTTTTCCACCAACAATCGTTTTCCTAATGTCCCCATTTGCGACACATCGTGCATATTTTGTATAGTTGTTCCACGACTCGTTTAAAGTGACACTGTCTTGATCCATGTCCCTTTCTTCCACACCTAAGACAAAAAAAATTTGATCTTCACAATCTTCCTCGACAAATATTCTGCCATTTATTCTACATTGAAACATCATAAAATCCAACCAATTACCTTCAAACAATTTCCCAACCCTTATGTACCTATCTTCCTCCACACTTATAACACTTAATTCTTTCTTCCATTTCCCCTTGTGTTTCCCTCTTCTGTGCTCCTTCTGTTGTGTCCTCTACATTTATATCCTTATTATTCTTCTCATGCCATACCTGTTCCTTTTCATTTCTACTTAATTCTCTGTTTTTCTTATTACACTGCCCTGTCATTTCAGTCCATACCTTGTCATAAATTTCAATACCCACACAGTTCTTCCAATTCCCTTTCTTTCCTCTTGCTCATCCGTACACTCCAAAGATTTTTGATACTTCAAATATCTCTCAGGCATTGCTTTCTGAAAAATATTCTCATATTCGCAGATCACATAAGTACCCCAACAATCCAACCGTAAATAATCTGTTCTTCCCACTTTTTCAGTCTTGCTGTATACAACAAATGCGCTTCCTTTCATCCTTACCACACTCAATCTCATCCAAAAACTAAAGACAATTTAGCTCCTCACACAAATTAATATACTCTTTTTAATAACCGAATAACAGCATAATTCCATTCACACTTTCTTCCCTCTCTATCTCAAATCAATTTTTTAAACACATAATTAAAACAAACTATTAAAACCTTCGCCACTCGTTTGGTCTAACTAATAGGAATATCCTATTATCCAAAACCCTGCCAAATTAAACGTACATCCCTAACCCTTAGTGAATGAACTCACACATAACTAAGATTCTTTGTTAACTCTTCTGGCTTTCACCCGTCCAAATATAATCTTATTATGGTCGAAATACTTTGTCTCACTTTTGCATTCAATTCCGCCCAATCATTCACCTCCTCCATTTCTCATAATCCCTTTCCTTCCCAGAGAACACTGGGCATTTCCCAATTATCCTAACCTCGTCACCACCCATTGTTTCATTATCACCACCCACATTATTTAAACCTAGCAGAGTTGCGCACTGATTAACTCACGTACACGTACCCTATCAATTATCTACTTTTTCAGTTTGTATTTTATATTAACCTATCTCTCCCTAATAACTTAATACACTAAACTCTATCTAATAATGATAATAAAGCATAACATAAATATTTACCTAATATTTATATGATGAATGGTGACCTCAATCTATATTCTGACGTAATCCAATCCACAATGAATGTTATGATAATAATATATATATATATATTAAATAAATATTAAAATATTAAAATATTAAATAATTACCAAAATATTATTTATTAAAAATTTATATTATATAGACTGTTAATAATAATGAAAACCTTATTAAAATATATGATTACCAATATTAAAAAATAAAAATCGAAATTTGTCTATTTGTTTGTGTGACAGTAAAAACAGCTGACTTTGACGCTGAGGCGCAATCTCTATTCACCGTGCAAAATTGAGGATTTTGAATGGAAATAGAAACATAATACAAAACTAAGTATTAACTTGACAAAAACTACTTGAAAATCTATTAATTATTGTCATCTAAAAATGACACTTCTCAATAAGACAACACAACTACAAACAAGACAAAATAATAAGGATAAGCAGATAATCATAAAAAAATAAACAACTGCTTCTATTATTCAAAACAATTTTACCAAATAAATCAAAAAAAAAAAAAAAAATAAAAAAAACATACGAATACGAAGCCCTCAAATATGATAATTAAATAAATAAAGATCTACTTTAAACTGACAAAGAACAACAAAAACTTGAAAACAATCAAAAGACAAAAAAAATACTATGCCAAAAAAAAGTGCAACCGAAACAAATGATGAAAAATTCTCTCTATCACAAACTGAAATCAAAAAAATCAATGATCTTTTAATTTTATTTCAGAAAAACAAATATATATACAAAAATAACCCAAAGAGCTGGACAGTCAAATAAAAAAATAAAAAAAGGGAAAAAAAAATAAAAAAAAAAAAAGAATGATGGTGGGGGGAAAACAGTAAGAATGGATAATATATATATATAACATAAATATAAAATAATAAAAAAATAAATAAAAATAACTATTAAAATAATAACTAATATACTATATATACTATAATAATAAACAAGATAATATAAAATAAATCATAAATATATATAAATAATAACATATAACAACTAAATAATAATATATATAAAATATATATATAAAAAATAAAATATATTAATAAATATATAAATTATATATATATATATTTAATATATATATATATAAAATAAATAATATAATAAATAATTAAAAATATAATATAGATAAATTATATAAATATAGTATATATAATATATACAATGATAAATAATATATAGAGACGTAATTTATATAAAAAAGTGGAATTGGAAACTTCCAGAAGAGCCGAATAAATCAAATAATTAATGTATCGTTAATAAATTTAATAAATTTAAGTGAATAAAAATACATTAAAAATATTTGGAAAGGAATAACCTAAACCTAACCTAAACCTTAAAGTACCGGTTAGGTTAGGACCTAACTTAACCTAACCTACCATAACCAAAACTTAAACCATAAATTAATTTAACCTAATATTAACGGAGTCAACCACTTAAAAATGTGCACAATAAATTAATATATAATATATATATATATAAAAAATATAAAGTAATATAAATATAATAATAAATATATAAAATAATATAAATATATAAATAATAAAATAAAATATATATATAAATAATAAAAAATATAAAATAAATATCTATACAAAAAATATATGATATATATATATATATATATATATATATATATTTATATATATAATATATATATATATTATATAAAATTTTATTAAGCAACCTTTAGAAACAGAAAATAGTTCACTGTATTAATATTATTTCAATTTGCATAAAAAAAAATTAAATATATATTACAAAAAAATGTGTCAGTGAAAAGATAAGGGCTGAAGAAAAAAAAAGGAAAACAACTTTCTTAAAATCATTGATGAAAAAAAGAGATGTGAAAAGAGGAGAGAAATTAGTACAAGAAATGAATAAATTATTTAATATATAAAGAATAATTATCTCTTTAGATTTGGCTAATCATTAGACTCTACATTCATACTCTTTGTTCAAATTGTGGAATTATCTTCTTACTAATTTTAAGGCATGATTATCTCTATAATTATTTTAATTAAATTTTTTTGTTTATTTTATTCTTTCACTAGTCTGAAGAAGATAAACTGCTTCAAGATGAAAACTTAATTTTGCTTGACTAGAAGACAAGTTTTACAGGGAAAAACTTAATCAGAACTAATAGCCTGTATATACATGCCAAATCTCATACAAAAATACGCTCCAGGTTGTATCATGATCGTCTACAACTAATCAATGACAAGTGTGCCAAAACCTTTGAAGTTTATGAGACAACATTAACAATAAGCTGCAACAATAGTGATTATATGTACTATTATTATGTCTTATTATAATGGAAGTCAAATCAAATAAACTGTTGCTTTTTAAATGTTTAAAAAATATTAAAATTGGCAAGTTTATTTATTTTTTTTTTTTTTCTTGTACATTAAAATTTTGGTAATGTATAAAATCATATCAAATATAAGTTTTGAGATATAGTATATATTTTTATCTGAATTCATCTATACAAATAATATAATTAATAAATAATTATATATATAAATATATAATATAATATATAGTAATATATATGTAAATAATAATATAATAATATTAATAATAATAAATATATATTAATATATAATATAATATAAATTAATTAATATACCGTTACAAAAAACAAAAAAAAAAAAATAATAATATAAAATAATATAATAGAATAATAAAATAAAATAAATAATATAAATATATATAATATAAATATAAATAAGAAATTAATAATATAATATAAAAAAAAATATAAAATAAATATAATTAATAATAATATACATAATATATAAATAAATAACCGGAAAATATATATTATATATAATATAAATATAATATATTACCAAAAAAGAGATATATATATAATTAAATATAATATAATAAAAAAATATAATAAATAAAAAACATATATATTAAAAAATATAAATAATATAATTAATTAATAATATAATAAAACGAGTAATAAAAAAAAACTATAAATATATAAATAAATCGATAAAAACAATATATGAAAAACACAAAAAAGAAATACAATATTTAAAATTTTTTAGTATATATAAAATATAGATATATATAATATAGTAAACAATATAAACTAAATAATTTATATGTGAAATCTGATTTCGCAAATAATTTAAGTATAATATATATAATAGTAAAATATAATAAAAATAAAATATATAAATAAATAAAAATAAATACATATATATAATAAATACAGATAGGTAAAATTATTAATTATTATATACTATTCACTATAAGGGCTATAGTAGATAAATATTATATATATCATATCATATTATATTATATATTATATATATATATTTTGACTCTTAATTATGTTTTGTAATAGGAAATTTATGAAAAGATTAAAAATGTCTAAAGTAAAAAGTTTTGTGCCGATATTATTTCTGTTTTGGCAATGACCATGTCAGAGGAAAGAGAGTGTCTTAAATACAGATTACTTGGCCAGAAGAATGATGTAGGAAATTGGGGTCATGAATATGTAAGGTAATGTACTGAAATAAAAACTAATTTTAATATAAAATTTTGGTTTTAGTTTTGTATTTTAATACCAACATTTATGATTAGGCATTTATCTGGAGAAATTGCAAGTGAATATGAGAGCCTGTATGAGGAGGATTCCAAGAGACAAGAATTAATAAAAGAAGCCCACTTAATTGTTCCTTACCAAATGGAACATAACGCAGAAGCAGAAGCTTGTGATCTTCTAATGGAAATGGAACTTCTCAATTTGTTAACAGAAACTGGTTAGAATCATTTTTGTAATATTGTTGATTTCTAAAAATTCATTATTTACATGCAGAATAAATTTAATGCTTGCAGTATTAATGAGAATGTTCAAACTGTCTGTAATAGCTTTACATTTTTTATATTACTTTTATTTTAATTTATTATTATTATTTCAGATTATGTTGATGCTGATTCGTATCATCGAGTTTGTTTGTACCTTACAAGTTGTGTACCTTATGTACCAGACCCAGAAAACACAAATTTACTTCATACTTCACTGAAATTATACAGGAAATTTAAGCAGTATCCACAGGCCATGCGATTAGCCTTGCAGTTACTTGACTTTAATTTGATAAAAGAGCTCTTTGATGAATGTTCTGATAAACTAGTAAGTTTAATATAGTTGTTATTAATATATAGCCTAGTTTATTGGCCATGGTTATATTCTCTGGGGATAATTTAATATTGGAAATATAAAAAACTAGACAATACTCTAAAGGTTGCCAAATATTTAAATTAGTTATTTTGTATTATAAGTTATTTGGTTATCAAATTTCATTCCCTTTGAGTTGTAATAAATATTATAAGAACCATTTCTTCCTATTTCAGGTACGAATGCAAATTGCATTTATGTTAGCGAGGCAGCAATTCTTTTTGGAGCTTTCAGAAGATGCATATGATTATGAAGATTTGAATGAAATTCTTTCTAATGCTAACCTGAACACCCATTTTTTGTCACTTGCTCGTGAGGTAAAGTAACTGAAGTGTATTTTTTTAAGAAGTTTTATTTTCTCTTTTATTGTATTAAATATATTTGACCATTAAAGTGTTATGAATTTTGAAATTGTATTGAAAATATAATTTTTCTTCAGCATTCATTGGTTATCATCATCATTTTCTTTAATAAACATTACTCTTTATTATTTTAATTTATTTATATGTTTAATATTTTTTTTATTATTATTATTTTTTTTTTAACGAATTGTTGACTTTTGATTCTGCATAAATATCTTCTTATCTTCATCTATCTACCTCCTATCTCCAGATTGGGGAACAGAAAAGTAGCAGAAGAACATTACGCAAGTCGTAAAGAAAGCCCCCCCCCCTTTTATCGTCCCCTTTATACCCTTAAGTTTAGAACTCGTCCCAGTCAGAAAAATCCACCCTAGGGTTTTAAGAGACTGCGTCGGACCCTCACTGTGTTATCTCGTCAGTGGGGGTTCATAACCTGCCCAAAACTCTGCCATTCACTCCTGATATGCACCTTCCTTCTCGCCTCTACCAAACTCTCATTCCTATCTTTCAGGAATTCCTATACTGTCTCAATCTACTTTTTCTTTGGTTTCCCAGCCGGTCGATTACCAGCACACTCACCACTATAAATCCATTTAATCAACAGACTATCATCAATCCTTTCCATATGACCAAACCATCTCAATGTACTCTCGTTTATTCTCATTTAATCCTTTCTTTAAACCACACAACTCCATAATTCGTTCATTCCTCATTTTATCAATTCTTCTTACACCTAACACGCCCCTAAGATTGTCCATCTGAACACATTGTACCTTAGATCTATACCTCTTTTTTTCCAGACCATAGTTTTACTACTATACATTAACACAGGTAACAACATACACTCATGCAAAACCCTAGCGCACTCAAGACGTTGTCCCTTTACATCTACCAAGGAGGATTTAATTGCATCAGCCACCTTCCTACCACTCACAACTTCCCTACTACACTGCATGATCTGTTCCCTTTTCATCCAAAATATATCCTAAATATTTAAACTCGGATACTTGTTCCAGTTGCTCACCATCTAACATGACTTCACAACGCGGATTTTCCTCACTCCCTCCTCTTATCTACATTTACTTTCAAACCCCTATACCAATCCTCTCAAACTTTCCCCAGATTCGCCACACAAAACCAAATCATTCGCATACTACAATAAGCAAGGCACCTTCCACACTCTACCGTTCTCCATCATTCTAGCACCTTATCCCACCACCCCTACCTCTAGTTATTTCATAAACCCTTCCATATACAAATTAAATAATCAGGGAAACAACATATCCTTGCCACACTCCTCTATTAATATTAAATCAATCACTTTCATCTCCATTTATACTTACACGCGCGTCACTATCGTCATACATACTTTTGATTCCATTCAGAAGCCTTCCACCAACGCCATACATCACTAATACCTGCCAAAGACCTTCTCTACTAATCCTGTCATAGGCCTGTTGCAAGTCCATAAAACAAATACAATTTATTTTTCTTCTCGTCATTTTCTCAGTCACTTGTTTCAATGTAAAAATTTGATCCAAACATCCTCTATCACTTCTAAATGCACCTTCGTCTTCACCAATCAGTCCTTCTTAGTCACCTCAACATAAGCTCAGCTCATTACACCTAGCATATATTTTCTCCCACAACACTCGATAAACTAATTCCCCCATTATTCTAGTTTCCCCTATTACTGTCTCTCCTCCAACTTGAAACTATACACCTCCATAATACTTCCTTGCCACTTAGCACTGCCTTTTTCAGGGTCACCATCTCGCCCATTCTTGATCATTTCACCAGTAATCGCATCTATACCTGACATTTCTATCTTTACATTCTTCACTTTCCACTCTCTACCCATTACCTCCTCCTTACTAATTACCTCATCCCCAAAATACCTATTTCTTCTTGCACCATCAAACCCACACACATTCACTATCATCTGCATTACGCCAATGTTATACAGATTTTCATTGTGTTCCCTCCACACTTCTCACATCCATTTCATCAGTTACGAAAGCACCATACCTATTTATTATTCTATGCAGATTCCCCTTACTCTCATTCTTCACCTTTCGTTCTTCCTTCCAGAAAAACTTCCTATTCCCTTGTAAGTCTCCATTCATCCTCCTTCCAAAATGTTCATTTAACTCAATTTTCCTCCTCTGTATGCAACTTTGTCTTCCTTTTTTCCTCCTTATATAATTCGAAACCTTTATTTTGAAATCTCATCATTGGCTTTTAATACATTTAGTACATTCTGCATAAATAAAATAACATATATGTAAGGCAGTTCTTTACAGTAGTTACCATAAAAATAGTTTTGATGATTTTTTTATTGATTTTTTCCAAGTTAGTCAGTGCCTTTCCTATCATATTCATGATTTTTTCTTTCTTGCAGCTTGATATAATGGAACCAAAAACTCCAGAAGATATTTATAAGTCACATTTGGAAAATAGACCTCCATTTGGGTCAAACCAGGTTGATTCTGCCCGTCAGAATCTTGCATCTTCGTTTGTCAATGGATTTGTTAATGCGGCTTTTGGTTGTGATAAATTATTAATAGATGATGGCAACAAATGGTTATATAAGAACAAAGAACATGGTAAAAAATACTTAAGTCATTTAATGTTACCATTTGACTTTGCGTTTGTTGTAGTTATTATTTGTTTTGCATATTTATATTAACTTCTACCCATTACGGGTAAAAACCTAATCAAGGAGACATTTACTGCCGCCTTTCTTCAATAAATAAGTTGGAAGAATCTTTCAAAAGTGTTAATAATTTTGTAGCATGAAAAATTAGCTTTATTTTATTCATATATATATATATATATATATATATATATATATATATATATATATATATATATGAGCATATTTAGTTTTTTTATATATATATATATATATATATATATATATATATATATATATATATATATATATATATATATATATATATATATATATATATATATATAATATATATATATATAATAGTTTGATTTCATTATAAATTTATTTAGGTATGTTAAGTGCCACAGCTTCTCATGGACTTATACTTTTATGGGATGTTGACGGTGGTCTGAGTCAGATTGATAAATATTTTTACTCCTCTGAAGATTTCATTAAAGCTGGAGCTCTACTTGCTTGTGGTATTGTCAGCAGTGGAGTTCGAAATGAATGTGATCCAGCATTAGCACTGTTGTCTGATTATGTTATGAAAAAAACTATGGTATGAACTAGCTATGTAAATCTTTAGCTGTTTAGTAAATTTATATTTTGTATGTTTTAATCAATATAGAAATAATAATCCTTTGTTTGATAGGTTTTGCGAATTGGGGCAGTTCTTGGACTAGGATTGGCTTATGCCGGGAGCAATAGGGAGGAGGTCACAAAGGTTCTTACTCCAGTTTTAACTGATGAGAAAAGTTCCTCAGAAGTAGTTGGGGTGACAGCCCTCTCTCTCGGTATGATCGCTGTTGGTACTATGAATCAGTTCGTGGTTGAAGCACTTGTAACTACATTGCTTTCAAAATCAGAACTTGAACTCAAAGAAACCTATGCCAGGTTTATTGCTCTTGGATTAGCTTTGACTTGTTTAGGTACGTGAGTAGTAATTTTACATTATTCAGATTTATAGGCACATATAGGCACTATTTTCTTCTTTACCCCATGCTTTCCCTTAAGACTGGCGGCAGCTTCAACTGGAAGCAGAAAAGTAGAAAATATGACGCAGTCGAAAAGAAATCCCAGCCTTAATTGCCCCTTTATATTTTGAGAACCTGTCGTAGTCAGGAATCGCACCCTAGAGTTTCATTGACCGAAAATGGACCCCACTTATGGTCATTGATCTATGACTTTACCGCATCCATACTCCCTTTCACAAACCCTGCCCACTTTATGTAATTTGCCTTCGACTCTTCCAGGGCATTCCTTTACTGACCTTATCCACTTTTCTGGTCTCCTGCTGGTCACTCCTAACACACTTCACCACTTGCATCGCACCAACTGACCATTATCCATCCTTTCCATATGACTAAACTATCTCAACGATTTTATTTATTCTTTATTTATCTATTTATCATACTACTTAACTTTATTCTTTTATTTAATAATTATTTACACTCTTAATACACAGATCTCTGATTGTCCATTTGAACACAATGTACTCAGAGATCTATACCTCTTATTCCAGACGATAGTTTCACTACCATACATTAAATTGGCAACACATCATGTAAGACCCTATGCACTCATATATATATATATATATATATATATATATATATATATAAGTATATATATATATATATATATATATATATATATATATATATATATATATATATATATATATATATATATATATATATATATATATATATATATATATATATAGTGAAGGAGGATAGGGGTAGTGTGGTGAATAAATGGATGGTGGATGGACATATTGCAGTGGAGGAAGGAAAGAAATGGATGGTGCAGGAGACGGTGCCAGGATGGAAGAGAGTGGAGGGTGCCCTACCCATTACATGCGGATGATTAGGTTTTATGTGGCGAATCCTGAAGAGTGTTTGAAAGGATTGGCAGAGACGGCAGGGTGTAAAAAAGCGATATAATCTTACTCTTATCTACCAGATAAGAGTAAGGTTATGGTTATGAGTGAGGACAGTCCCCTGTGTTAAGTTATGTTAGATGATGAGCAGCTGGAACAAGTGTTCTGGGTTTAAATATTTAGGGTATATGTTGGATTAAACAAGGGAACGGATGATACAGTGTAGTAGGAAAAGTTTGAAAGGCAGAAGGTGGCTGGTGCAATTAAACTCTTGGTGGATGTAAAGGGACCAAGTCTGGGAGGGTGCTAGCCTCCGCACATGAGGGTATGTTGTTAAATACCTGTGTTAATGTATTAGCTGTGAGACCATGGTCTGGAATAAGAGGTACAGATCTAAAGTACAATGTGTGTTCGGATGGACAATCTTAGGGTGTGTAAGAAGTGAGAAGAATTGATAAAACGAGAAATGAACGCATTAGAGAGTTGTGTTGCGTGGTGAAGAAAGGGATGAGAGAACAATGAAAGTGTGTTGAGATGTTTTGGTCATGGGTAAAGGATGGATGATAGACGGTTGGTTAAGGATGTATAGTGGTGAGTGTGTTGAGAGTCCACTAGCTTGATTCCGAAGAAAAAGTGGATTCCGTCATTAAAGGAATGCCTGGAGGAGAGAAATGTGAGCAGGGCAAAGGCAAGAATAAAGGTAATTGGAGGAATGGCTGCTGTGAGGGGTATGGCTGTTGCCCACCTGGGCCAGGCTAATGGATGAACCCCACACCGACGTCGCAGTCCCGTGAAGCTCGGTGATTTTCTGACTGCTTCGAGTTCTCACTAATAATAGGTACAAAGGACTGCAGTAAATCTCTTTTTTTAAATTGTAACAAACGTCTTCAACTTTTTTGTTCCGAGGTATGTCACGCACCTTACCTCCCAGTCTTGGGAAAGAAGGTGAATAATATATAAATAATACATAATAATAATAATAATAATAATAATAATAATAATAATATATATATATATATATATATATATATATATATATATATATATATATATATATATATATATATATATATATATATATATATATATATATATATATATATTCCCCATGGAATCTCACAGATCGCAACATACACTGGTCACAGAATGGTTATATAGAAGAACATGACCCAAGTCGAAAAGAAAGCTCACCCTATACACTCTCCTCATAGCTTGTAGCAGCCAAAAATCCACCTTAGAGCTTCACTACACTGTGACAGACCCCCACTGTGGTATCTTCCTGTCAGTGTCAGGGTTCATCCCCTGCGCTAGGCCCACAACTATGACCCCTCACAAAACTATAACATTTACTCCTATTAGATTCATTTGGTCAATCCATGAATTAATTCTTTTTTTTTTTTTCAAATCTGTAAAAAATTAATTCTAACTCGGTCATCGATGTCTTTAGTATTTGATAATGTGTTGTTGTTTTATTAATTACAAGACAATAGAAATTGTATTTACCCTTCTCTGATGATGTTTCAGGTTGTCAAGATAAGAGTGAAGTTGTTTCATCATGTATTGAAGGATTGCCTTCACCTTTTAAGCAGATGACCAGTACACTTATCGATATCTGTTCTTATGCTGGCTCAGGAAATGTGCTTAAGGTAAAGGAGTTTTTGTTTTTTTAAATATATTTTTAAGGTGATTCAATATATTATCTTTTTAACTAAATAGAGAATGTTGAAGGTTTGGTACATTTGGATATGATAATTTTATTACCATCTTATATTCACTGAAGTTACAGTTTAACTTGAATGAAAGCAGCAAATGTAGTTAAAGTGAACAGTGGTATAAGTAATAAACTATCATGATATGTATGTAGTTATAAATTTATTTACAAGATATGTAAACCTAGCACCCAAGTACTTGGTATGACA